>RJWT010033444.1:0-13909 GCA_004365215.1 Cuniculus paca
CATACCACACCCAAGCCCACGTGTAATACTTTCAATTCTCCTGGACTCTACATAAGGTTAATATTTTATAGGTGTAATGTTTTCTCTGTTCAGAGATATCTGGGAGTAAACTGTAAACAGCCAGAAGTCAACAGGCAAGGGAAAGAAGGAAAAAGACACTGGATAGCTAACCTCAAGAGTTTATCGCTTTGGGTGAAGTCTTTTCATTCATACCAAAGAGGACTATGTTTCTCTCTTTGTTGATGGAGCTGAGGATGGCAGCTTTTGTTTGGTTGTGTCTCTAGCATTAAATGCCCTGGTTGACCTGGAGGGACTATTATTTTGCCACATTATTGCTGTAGTAACAAGTTGCTCTGCCTAAGCTGTTTTAGTTCTGACTACAATGACTACCCAATGTGATAGACTTAGAGGAGTTATAAAAAGATCAGGAAAACTGATCTTAATTTTCAATCTGAATATTAATCTATAAAAACCTACATAATGCCAAATAACCCATTTAACTGAATTTTTCACTTTTAACCAGACTTCAGCCTTGTTCATGTCATCCTGGTTTCTTAATATTTCCCATTTACATGCTGTCTGAATTTCTTTCGCCTGAGTTTTCTTGGACTTGTTTCCATCTTCCAAGTTGGTTCTCTAATCACCAAATCCTACTAGAACTTCATCTCAATATTCTTGGCTTTTTTATTAGTGTTATAGAAAGTACTTCCCATGACTGAGCCCAGAAGAAGAGTCTATGAATGTGTAATACGATGTCAGGTGCATGTCACTTAAACCATACATGTTGACTTAGTGACTCTCTGGTTCCTACAAGAAGAAATCTCATCATTTACACACACTGAGAAAGGCAGCCTAAATCATGGGTTATGACTGGTCACTTCAGCATGTGCCAGCTCACCCAGAGCACCTGCCTCTGCTCCATTGTTTGCATCTAATCGACGTGCTTATTTGCCTATCGTTTCATGTGAACAAATGTTCCTGAAATCCCTCTTCTGCATTTCTGCTTTTGGCCCTTTATTCCTGTTCTCCATCTCTACATCAAATGATGTCACTTCCTTCTACCAGGTCCATATATTTTCTGTATCAACTTTCTGATCGTTACCCCAAATAATCACTTTTGTGCTTACTGATTTACTTAAAACACCTTTCTCATGGTTGTGAGATTGGCCTTTCATTTCCTACAAGGAGATTTTTTTTTGCACTTTTTTTGAGGTGGACTAGGATGTGGACTTTTTTTTTGGATAGTTTTGGATGTTCTCCTGTTTTCAGATGCATCTCATTTAACTGAATGCCAAGTTTGTAGAAAGACATTGAACAATCCTAGCCTAAAATCTAGGATGTATCATTTAAATATTAATAATCAAAAATAACAATGACCAAAACATGGCCCCAAGAGATTACTGGTTGTGTTTTTGTACCTGTGAATTGTACTAAACTGACCACATTGAAGCCTGAAATGCTCTATTTATCCACAGAACAGATACAGCCTGGGAAACGCCAGTGTAATGTGCCAGTGTGCCTAAATCCTGACCTGGAGGGACAGCCATTGAGAATGAGAGGTTGGTTGGGTTTTAGAATTTCAGACTTGAAAGCTGAGAAACTGTATGTGTCCATCACTGAGCCACCCAGCAGGTGCTGAAACTTCTTGTTCAGCAGCTTCCTGAAGTGGTCCAGGGAATGGGAATGCATGACATCTCCCCTTTGAACATGACTAACAGAAAGTTCTTCCTTATAGTGACTTTCTAATCTTTTGAGCCACGCAAAACAAGTCTAGTATATCTTACATTATTTTTTTTTTGACATTTGAAAATAACCGAGTAATAGTCGATTATTCCCTCAGGTGTTTCTAAGCTAGGTACTCCTGCATCGTTCAGCATCCCTTCTAACATATATCAGTTTTCCATATCACTCCATATCTACTGTACTAAGCATTGTCCAGTTTATCTGTGTGTCTTCTAGAATGCTGAGATCATAGGTGAGAAGTTTCTTTTCAACTGAAGTGTATAATGAAAATATATCCTTTATGCTGCACATGGGAGCAAGCTGAGTGTAAATCTGTGCTAAGAAAAGAAATTATTTTTAAAACTCAGAAAATAAATCAACCTATCACTGGTTTAAAAAAAACCCACAAAAAAGAATTACGACATCTCATAATTAGTTCCGCAAATAAAGCAGATCCCGTATTTTTTTTGAAGACCGTACTACTCTTCTGGCTTTCCTAAACTATGAAGAAATATTTATCTCTAGCTTGCCTAAACATTTCTTTGGCAGTGAGTAGTAGTTTTAGCTTCTGTGTCAGAAGCTCTCATCCATGGGGCTAGGAAAAGCTTTTTTTTTAAGTAAAAGTCTGGGTGGTTGAATACATTTTTGGTACTTGTTTATGATCTAGTGACTCAGTAGCAGCAAAAGTGTTCTGAAGTAAAACTAGCAAAGGATAGCAAGTCAGAGTAGTGTACTGGTGCAACTAGGTAATTGATGTGTGCATCTGTACTTTAAGATGCACTCCCACATTTTGTAATTTCTTCTGTCTCCAAGATTCCCAGAGGGGTTTTTGTCAACATCTTCAGCTTTGAAGTTGGGCTTTTGAGGTGGTCCCATCCTTATTCAAATGTCGTAGTACCCTCTGTTTCTTCTTCTAATTCCATACAGAGGACACTCCGGATATTCAGGAGGGGAACAAGGAGGACTGGTCTCAGAAGTGTTGGCAGCAAATGTGTGATAATAGGAGCTTCCTTAAACTCTGCAGACATAGTTATGACTCAGCTACAGCAGAAGATAGCTGAGGTCTAGCTTCCTTTTTTGCATTTCCCACCTTGTACATTGCTTTTTGTTCCCACTTCAGTAGTAGGACTCAGGAATCTTCTGACTCAGCTAATATGACCCTGTAATATGCCCAGTAAGTTAATCTATATGCTTCTATAGATGACTGTGACAAATATTTCACCAGACATTCTGTGCTAGCCTATGGAAAAAGCAATGACACATTGCTACTGTCTAAAATATTTCTTCTTTTGGTAATGATTGTTTTAAAAGCAAAATGACTGTCTTTCTCTTCTCTCAACTTTAATTGTGTTTACTATAATAGCAATAATTGGCAATAATCTGAGAGCCTTGACCCAGAGTTGTTTCTGAAGTCACTTTCTTATGTTTCTAGTGAGACTGTATATGTCTCACTATATACTTTACAGGGTGAAATTTTCCACTTTTAGAGGCATTTTGGCATCTGACTGACATAGTCTGTCAGTGATCCAGAAGTGTGGAGTACTGTATTTGAATTCGCTGTGCTTTGGTTTCTTTAAGTAACTTCATGTCTTTTATCTTGGCCTACTTCTTGCCTTTTCTACTGTTAATCAAGTTATACGTAGGCTTGCAGTACTCAAAGCAGTATCTTTATGAAAAAACCAGAGGCCTTGGTCAATTATACACTTGGGTGCACTTAGGAAAGATGTTATCTCAAAGACAACCAATAAATATAGTAGCAAAATTTGCATTTATTTGGGAGTTTAGGAAGAGACATAAAGATATTTTCAGATAACTTTCCTTATTTTTAGGTTTGCAGATTTATTTTTCAAAAATACATTTTATAATCTTTATTCACGCAAAGGGCTTTATCACATGGAGGATCTTGATTTTTTTGAAAAATTTAATACCATTTTTTCCACTAAGATTGAAAGATGTTGCCCACTTGGCTAGGTTTCTAAAAAAATTAATTTAATTCCTTTAGAAATGAATTCTGTGAATCATTATCATTCTCCTAGTTAAGAAGAGAACATAGTTTTGTTTTTTTTTACAGCACAAAGTTACCAGCTTCTTGATGAGAAACAGATTATTTAATGACTTTTTCTGACTTCTTTCTTGTTTGAAGAATTCAGTCTCAGTTACTGTTTTGTAGATTGGGACATTATTCTGGATTGTTGCTTTGGAATTCTTCTCACGGCCTCATCTGCACAGTTCCCAGAGAATCTGTCCATCATGGATGGATTTCTTAATGGAGAACACACTTCCAACTCTCCACATATACTCATCGCTAGGGGATGTTTCTAAAATTCCTGCCTCAGACTTGTTCGATGGCATCAAAACCTAAAGTTTTAAACACTGTAGTATTGATTGGCTGAGGTGGCATGAGCCATGAAATAGTATCTTCATAACACTTGATGTTTCATTCATAAATACTTCAGTTGGAAAAGTGAAGTCTTTTTGCTTTGGCATATCTGATAATTCCCCAAAATGAAAACTGCACTGATATTTCTTAACTCAGATGTTTCCCTTTGCTATGTGTGTGAAATTCTGTGATCTTATTCCCTTCTCAAATTAGCAACATTTAAATGTTGAGAAACATTCGTGCTTTTAGAATTGCAGTATCATATGAGTAGCTTCCACTTATGCCTAGCAAATAAGGGTGTAACAGACTTAGGGATACCTTAGACTAGATTACTCCTCTGATTGTCATCTTTGTCCTAGTAACATGTTGGCACATCTGAACTCTTTCTGATTTTTTCAATATCAAAGAGCAAAGGAGAAGTGGATGTCTTGCTCTTAAAATCATAGAAGCAGAAACCAATCATAATCTTTCTTGACTTAATTTTACCATTGAGAGTTTTTCACAATGCAGTTGTGATGTCCAAATCATGATCCTGTGAATGTGATCTCTGGAAGGTTTATAAGAGCAGAATGGGGCCTCTCCTAGCCCAAGAAGCTGCTTTTTATTTAACAGTTGTGTCTTTACCAGGTGCCACTAAATCCAGCCTGCTCTCAGCACCCAGCATAGTGAGTATGTTTGTGCCTGCACCCGAAGAATTTACTGATGAACAGCCAACGGTGATGACGGACAAGTAAGCTCACATAGTTATTTTTTTCGCCATGTTACAGGATTAGTTTGATCAGTAGGGCTGTGAGAATGTGTCAGAGAAAGTATGCCTAGCTTTTAAGTCATAATTTGTTCTTCAAAAGGCTATAGCTGTGTTGGTATGCATTTACGATTTTAGGAATGCTGTATTATATAAGCAACTTTTCTTTGTGCATAGACATTTTTATTTGGACAAAAGCAAATAATATCGCCTTACTATCCACAGCAATTACTAATTTTACACCAGTAGAATCCCTCAGCTAGAAACTTCAAATTCTTAGATTGAGAATAAGGATGAGGCTTCACTCTTATCCCATCCTGCCTCAGAATCATTCTCTGAATCTCAAACTGGTTATATCATCTCTCAGCTCGTCAGCCTCCAGTAGTTCCAAATTTCTTCCAGGCTAAAATGCAAATGCTACAGCTTATTAGATAAGGCCCTTTAGCTTGTAAATAAATGTACCGCTCTTCACTAGGAATTCTTTCCTTAGCCCATCACCTTTTCCAGAACATTCCTGATATGTTATCTCTTCTGAGCTTCATTGGTGTCCTTCTCTTTGTACTTTCTCCTCCTGAGATATGGGTGAACTCATATTCATGCTTCAAGACTTAGTTTTAGGCAGTTTCTCAGATTCTACTAGACAGAATTAGTCATGCTGTTCTTCAACTTCTTGTAGCATCTGGTACATGTCTATTCTAACACTTACCACATTGTATGTATTAGTTTGAGAATACATGTGCATGTTCTATAATAGATTGTGAATTCCTTGGGGACCAGGACCTTTTCTATGTTTTATACTATAAGCTCCCTGTATATTACTGGGCACACAGTTCTTGTTCAGTAAGTAAGATAAAGAATAAAACTTACAGGATCTCAAGTTCGGAGAGACCTCCTTGGACCAGGAAGGCTTTTAAAAAAGGCAACTCAATTAATAACTTGAATAGTCTTCTGATAAATGCAGAGGAGGGAAAGATGGAAGGCACTGGTATGAGTATCCATGTAGTTGGCCATCCACCACTCACTCAATAATGAGCTAGTGGGCGTTACTGAAGAAGTGCAGGTGCTTATCTCACCCAGCTACCTTGGAATGTTCACATTGGCAGCTGTGAGTTACCTGTGAGGTCTTTGCTTGGCTTCTTCTTAAGTAAAATTTCCCTATTTCATGGCCTCCTGACCCCAAGTCCCAGTCTTTCCTAGTTGTGTTTGCAGGTACTTCATTTGTCCTTTTCTACCTAAAAATGTAAACTTTGTATGTTAACCAATTTGTAAGAAAATTTTTATCCTTTTTTGGCTTGTATTTAGAAGGTTTTCAGATGGAATGATCACAGCTCTGGCTCCTTGTCTATTTGTAGATTTATTTTTCACTTTATAAAGATGCCCATTTTATAAAGTTGGTATTAGTTTATTTGAACTAAATGGAACCTACATTAGGATACTCCACAGAGAAGTAAGTTGTAAATTACTTAAAAGCAGATGCCGTTGTTCGTGTTTTTACATACTATGCTCAATAGGGCTAGTAGATTCATAAAACTGATCTAAATGAATAGCAGAGAACAGACTTAATCCAGATTCCTCAGGATTTCTATAGTTTGCTTGAGTTCCCTGTCTCTTACTAACAAATAGAACATTTTTGAAGGAAGATTTCTATTTGTGCCTAGGGAGTTTTCATTTTTAATTTTGATAAATGAGAAACTGTGTAGTTATTGAATGTTCCCAGTCACAATTTCACATGCTTAAAATCCCGGAAGTTCACACCATTACAGTCCAATTGGTGCTCATTCTAAAAGTGATAATGACTCATATGTAATCAAATGCTTGTGAATTCAAAGAGTGTATTCAGAAATCAAAGAAACTTTCACAGTCTCTTTCATGTGTACTCTCTGTGTCTTCGATGATGGTAGCACTGCAGTCTCTGGCCTACTGTTAGAGTGGGACAACTGGCTTCCTTTAGGGGACTTTTTCAAGACTCATGGTTGCATGTTATATCTTTAAATCATGATTGGCTTTTACAGAATGCATTCCTCTCTTTTCTTTGCAGATGCCATGACTGTGGAGCCATTCTTGAAGAATATGATGAAGAAACCCTTGGACTGGCCATTGTGGTCCTTTCCACATTCATTCATTTGAGCCCAGACTTAGCAGCTCCACTTTTGCTGGACATAATGCAGTCTGTGGGAAGGTGAGTGTCAGCTTTGATTTTGTTTTGGTAGGAAACAGCCTTACTTAAATGAAAACAAGCAGTTCAAAATGAAACAGTTAGTCACATTGTAGATGCTTGTGGTCTGTGGGATCAATTCACACCGGTTAAAAAAATTGAGTGGACTGATCTTTTGATTGAATTCCCTAGCTGCATAGGGTCATGTGTCTCAGCATCAAAGTTAGAGGATGCTGCACTGAGAATACTTTATTGTTTGTTCAGGTTATTGTTATCTATTATTGTAAGCGCTAATGTGTATACCAGTACACAGAACTGTCAGTAGTGCATGGTAAGCACTAACCATTATTATTGTCATTACTGTTATTATCATCTCTCTTACTGGTTTTGAGATAGATTCATGAGACATTTTGTAATCTTACTTAACTATGCACTTCAGAGATTATGCAAAGGGATAAACGTGAATACAGCAGTTTCACATTTCTGACTCAAAGGTACACATTTTAGGAATATGTGTTTCTGTAAATAAAATTCCCTTTAGTAGATAAACATTAGAAAAGAAATGATATATTTCATGAATATGAATAAAGTTTCAGTTCAGTAACAAACTGAACATAGCCTGTCAAAAAGGAGATGAGTTAAATTCTGCATGGATTATGAAGTTCTAATCTGTGCTAGCACAGAGCTAGTTGCTTTGGACCACAAGCATTAAGACCTGGCTCCTGCCTTCAAGTAGTCTATGGCTTAGTTGTTGAAAAGGATGTTATGTGTAAAATCAGTGAGTGGTCGTAGAAGGTAGGGCATGATTAAGTGCTGTAATGAGTGTGCAACAAAAGTACGGAATGGAAAAGATTTCTCAGAGGTGTTCTATAGGGAAGGAGGCAGGATAAGAACTAGATTCTGCAAATTCCTGCCATTTGAGGGATGGAAAGAGAACAAATCTTAATGGAGCTAAAATATAACTAAAAAAAAGAAATACTGATTTTAAGTGAAGAGTAAAACAGTAAAACTTGACCCTGAAAGTGTTTGACCTCATTTTCTCCATTAAATTTTTTTTGTAGTATCCTTGAAATCATATAGTTGAGACAGTATAAAGATAAGTATAGCTATTGCACTTCTAAACTTCAAAATAGCCAATATGAAAAGTAAATGATCAATATGGGGATGTAGAGAGACAAGAAAGGTGAATTAATTCATTTAAGCCCTTGAGTTTGAACAGTCTTAGTAATGGTGAAACAAATGTATTGGTTATCAGCAGTACTTGCAGAGTTGAGGGCTTATGTGAATGCAGGGTCATAATTCCCACTGTCACTATTTTTTTTCTTTGATCTGTTATCATTTTCTTGTTAAGTTAAAATAGATAATGTACTAGTCAGTTTTCCTGTTGCTGGGGCATATTACTCAAACCCACAATTTAAAGGAGGAGACTTTAATCGTAGTTCATGTGATTCAGTCCATGATTGGCTGGCTCCAAGATAGAAACATCATGGTAGTAGGGTATGCTGGAGGACAGCTGCTCACTGCACAGCAGCCAAGAAGCAGAGAGAGAAAGGAGGAGCTGGACAGGGAGCTATACCCTCCAAAACCCCTACCCAGTGACGCACTTCTTCCAACCAGCCCTACCTCCTGATAGCACATTTGGCTATGGGCTCCTTAGTGGGTTAATCCACTGCTGAGTACAGCACGTCCAGGATCCAATCACCTTCCACAAGGTTCAGCTCTGAACACAAGACTTCGAGGGTGGGGGGACATTCTAGATTTAAAGCATAACAGATATAGAGAGGGAACTGTTTTTGTTTTTTGTTTGTTTTAACGTAAACAGGAATAATCCATGTTCAAACATCGGCAAAGGTTAGGATAGAAACACATAAGCTTTGAAGAAAAGCTAGGAAAATCAGTAACAGATATGCTTTTGCATGTTTACATATACCTACATTTAAATATTCATTTTCTTTGGGTAGGCTAACTAGAGATGGGGAAAGAATTTAATGTAAATGGCCATGATTCTTAGCAGCCTTAATTACCAAAGCTGCCAAGAACACAGATCCAGCAGTACCTTAATTTGGGGCTCCTTTGTGCCTCAATTACACTGTGAAAACAGATGAGGTTATGTGGATTTATAAGCACTTGATTAATTTATGCTAGTTATGACTGCAGACACTGTTCTCAGAGTGTTGTAAGAGTCTGTAAACTGTTTCCTTTATCACTCCAGTTTTTTTCATGTGATTTCGTATTTTGTTCTCTACTTGGAACCCTCTTAAACTCTATCTTATTTTCTAGGTAAATCCTCTAAAATAATATTTCCCATACCCCTTAATGCCTGTTTAGTTCTTTTGCCAATGTTTATTTATTCATTGTAAAGCAGCAGCACAAGAGGGCCCATAATCAAAGCAACTGAAACTGGTGTCTGGTGTCAGTGGTTGCAGGAGTGGCTGTTCCTCAAAGAGTGGTTGGCTCAGCTGACTCTTGTAGTCATATTAAAGTATGTAAAATTATAGCATTCTCCTTATTGGTTTCTTCAGTATCTTACTGGTTAAGGTATATTCTTCTAAATCCACCAATTTTGTCCATTCTCTTTCTATATAATGACCTCTAGAACATTTCCATGCATACAGAGACATATAATTATACATTTCAAAATTGTATGTTATATATTGATTACTTAATCTAATATACTGTATTTCCCTTCTTAATATAACAGCCTTTTCTTTTCATCATTTTGGTTCAACAGCTAGCTGACAGATACTTTTGTTATTATTTTACTATCTTATGGAGGTTTTTACAGTTTGCAATTTGTTTGTTTCAGAGGCTGAAGAAAAAGAAATGAATTTGAGTTGTATTACTACAGGGACAGACTGGGTGATTCTGACATCTAACTAATCTGGTTACGTAGGTCATTTTGGCTGGGTGACAGAAAACCAATTTTAAGTGATCATCACTGATGGAAATATCTGATTGGACACAGAAGGCAGGGTTCAGAAACTGGATTAAATATAACCAGGGACATTTCCTGGTCACAGGAATTATCAAAAGTTATATATGTCACCTCATCTAAGTGTGAACCACAACAAATCCTACCTCAATACTAGTAAAAACCCAAGATATTCATGTGACTTTGTTTACTTGATTCCCTAGATTGGCATCCAGCACTACCTTTTCTAATCAAGCAGAAAGGTAAGGTCCTTCTTTTCTTTTCTTTTTTTTTTAACTTCCTGTGCATGTTTATCACGTTTCTAAAACACTAGTGTGTATTCAGTGGAAGGACTATAGTTGGTTCCAGTTGTAACTCCAGAGAGCATTAGTTATGTGATTTACATTTATGGCTTCATTTATTCATGTACTTATTTTACTCAACAAATACTTTTAAGCTCACACTTAGGTTTTGATTAGGGACAAACTGATATGATTCCTGCCCATGTAGAGCTTGAGGTCCACTTGGGAGACAAACATGAAATAGTCACACAAATTTGTAATTGCGAGCTGTACTAAATGCTATCAAGAAAAATTAAAGAGAGATTTATATAACATTAATTCATTCAACAAGTATTTATGGACTACTTGGATACTGAGGATATAGTGGTTAAAAAGGCAAATCCTGGCTTTCATGAAACTTATATTCCAGTTAAAGAGGGAGATGAAGCATATTATCCAACAAGAAAATTGACAGTGTAACTTAATAACATTTAGTGCTAAATGCTGTAAAAATTAATCAAATCCAGGTGACAGAGAGGGATAGGAGGTGGTATTTTAACTAAAATGACCAAAGACAGCCTCTCTGAGGAAGTGACATTTGAACAAAACCTGAATAAAGTGAGAGAATAAACTATGCAGCAGTTTATGGAAAAAAACAGTCCAGGCAGAGGGGACAGCAAAGGCAAAGGCTTCAAGTCAGGAAAACGCATGGTGTATTCGGTGAACAGACCAGTGTGCCTTTTCAATATAACAGATATCGTGAAACAGAAAGAAATTGTTCAAAAAGAAGAACTGGAGTGGGGAGGGGGAAAAGGAAAGAAGGGAAAAGAGGGAAAAAAAGATTAAAGAAAACAATAAAATGGAAACAAAACTTTGTAAATAAGGAGGGGAAGATCGATTGAAGGGAGAAGGGGATTGTGAAAAAACAGAAATCAAAATATATTGTAGAGAGGTACAGATGCCCTATGATGAATATGATCATTATGTATCTCTAAAATGTACCAATAAACTTAATTATAAAAAGGGGGGGCAGAATATGAGATAGACAAGATAGTGAAGAGCCAGGCCAGGTAGAGACTTGCAGATGATTATAAGGAGTTTAGCTCTTCCAGAATGAAGCAGGGTACCACTGGAGCACGGAGCAACATTTACCCTATGATTTGAAAGGATCATTCTCCACTCAAAATCACAGAGTCAAAAATTGCAATGGTGGTTGCCAGTGACTGGGAGTTGGGAGGTAGGGAATTACTTAATCAATGGGCATAGAATTTCAGTTAGACAGCTACAGAACACTGAACCTATAGTCAGCAATAATATATGGTGCACATCAAATCTTAAGAAAATAGACTTCATGTTGTGTTCTTATGAGAATAAAATTTAAAGTGTTTAAAATGAAAAATTAAAAACAAAATAAAGAATTGCTTTGACATGTGTACTAAAGTAGGTCATGGAGGTGTGAGAGGAAGCAGGGTAACCAGTTTGGAAACCATTTCGTTGTGCAAGTGAGAGATAGTGGCTGCTTGCTTTCAGGTGACGAGAAATTGTCCCATGAAGGATATATTTAGGAAGTACTTTGAAAGTAAAGCCAACACAGTTTGCTAATAAATTGGATATTAGGTGCGAGAGAAAAGAGGCAAGAATGCCTTCCAGATTTGGGGTAAATTTACTGAATTTCCTCATCTGTAAAAGAAGGATACTAACATATGCCCTTCTTGTGCTACAGGGGCATCTTCTGGCACCCCTATCACGTACCACTTACTGAGACAGGCAAATCTAAGTGAGCGCAGATGTCATGAGTGGGTGTAACTCACTAAAGCTAAATTTACTAGACATGGTCTAGTCTGAGTAGTGGTAAGGAAAAGGAGAAAGCAGGCAAGGGCTTCCCTTAAGAAGTGACATTTTAAGTAGGATCTGAAAGAATGAGTTGAATTTAACTGCAAATAGTTACGGAAAGAGCCTGGGTAAAGCTCCTAAGATAGTAAAGAACACACCATGTAGAAAAAACTGTGAAAAAGGCTAGTGCGGCTACAGTGCAGAAATGCAAGCTTTTGTTGAGATTGGCTTGCCAGATTGTGCACAGCTTACAAATATCAAATATTTTGGGCTTGATTATATCCACCGTGGAAAGGCACTGGAGGATAGTTAAGCAGTGAGGTGTGTGTGTGTGTGTGTGTGTGTGTGTGTGTGTGTGTAGCATGTAGAAAAGTTACTTTGGCCACATAGTGTGATAGGATGAGAGAACTAGAGGGCAGGAATAGATGCTATGTGTGACTTTAAGTCCACTGATCTCTTTCTGCCTTAGTTTTCTCAACAGTAAAAGAGGGATTCTAACATATGCCTCTCTCATGCCACAGGGGTATTTGCTGTGAGAACCAAGTGACAGAGTTTGTGTGACGTGTAACTGTAGCAGGTCCTACAAACATGAAAGTTTTAAATATCTTTGCTTTCTTTCTTCTGTTCTATTTGGGCATAGAATTTTTAAAAGCTTTTTTCCTCTTAACACTTTGAAGTATCATAAAAATTTTAAGTATACAGTAAAGTCGAAGGAATTTTACAGTGAACACTCCTATACCTATCACCTACTTTCTACAAGCAGTATTTTATTTGTTTTATCACGTATTCATATATCTGGCCTTAAATCCATTTTGTTTGGATTAATTTCAAAGTAAATTTCAGACTTAGTATACTTTTCCTGCAATATACTTCAGTAAAGTTGGCATTAACTAAAGTTCAGTTTGTGTATATGGTTATTTCTTTTCTTCTAGCTAATTGAGGTATGATTAACAAATAAAAATTGTATATAATTAAGGTATACAAAGTCATGTTGTATACACTACACACATTGTGAAATGGTTGGTACAATTAACCTAATTAATAAATCCATCACCTCAGATATTTACTGTTTTAATTTTTGGTAAGAATACTTGAGATCTACTGTGTTAGTAAATTTCAAATGGATAATACATTATCAATAATAATCACCATGCTGTACTAGGTATGGTTATTTATTTTGTGAAATTTACGTACAGGGAAATACACAAATCTTAAATGCACATTCACTGAGTTGTGACAGATGTGGACGCCTGCCTAACCCAAACCCCTGCCAAGACAGGAAACATCACTATCACAGTTCCTCCTGCGCTCCAGTCGTTCGCTACCTCCACAGAGGCCAACACTGTTGTGATTTTCTTTTCTACCACAGAAAAATGTTACCTTTTGCAGAAGTTCATATAAGTGGAATTGTACTGTATTTTTGACTTTTTACTCATCAACGTTTTGAAATTTACCCATATAATTTCCTGGTTTCTGTAGTTCATTTCTTTTACAGACCTGAATAACATTCCATAGTTTGTATATTTATTTTCTTATTGAAGAACTTCTGGGTTATTTCACATTTGGGCAATTACAAATAGGAAATTCTTATACATGTCTTTTTGTAAGAAAATATTTTACTTCTCTTAGGAATGAAATTTATTGTTTCACAGGATAGATGTATGTGTAACTTTATAAGAAAACACCAGGTCTTTTCTATAAAGATGGTTTTACCATTTCTCTTATATATAAAATTGTTTTACCATTTTATGTTTCCATATCAATGTATGAGACTTTGGGTTGATCCACAGTCTTGCCATATTTTGGTTTTGCTGACCTTTTTTATTTCAGTCTGTCTGGTGAGTATGTAGCAGGTGAATATCATTGTGATATTAACTTGCAT
>RJWT010033445.1:0-13911 GCA_004365215.1 Cuniculus paca
AAAATACCCAACACTCAAAATTAAAGAAGGAAAGGTTTATTTAGCTCACAGTTTGTAGAGGTTTTAGTCCATAATCAGCTGGCTCCAAGGCAGGGTGTCACCGAGGGGCAAATAGTTCAAGGCGGCAGAAGACAGCAAAGGCAGCAAGTGCGAAAAGCTGGGGAGACCAGGCCTCTTCTCCTCCCTTATGTTGTAAGCAGGCTACCTGCCTTAGGGCCGGTGTAGCGCTCACACCGTCTCCCTGCCCTCCTCCTGCACAGGATGAGGATGTTTACAAACTGAAGACCCTGGCTCCCTACTGAGTCACTTAAACTTCCAAACTTCTTAAATTGCCGCAATGTATCAACCATTACACAATTCCTGCATCACAAGTACTTTTATTTTTATTTTTTTAAATTCTTTATTTGTATGTGTTTGTGAGACATAATAAACATGTTCATGCTAGGAAACTGCTACTTATAATACCCTGTCTGACTCTTTCAACTCCCCTCCTTCCGTCTCCCTCATGCCCGTATTCCCTCCCCAGTTCCACAGAGCTTGTACCCTTCATATTCAAATTACTCCCCGGTATTTGTTCTCGTCTGCCTTCCCTGTTCCCGTGGGAATGGAATTGGACAATTTCCCAGCTTGCTCATGGCGTTTTTATCGCCTCCAGGGCTCCCGCAAAGTGGGAGCAACACTCCCTCTGCTTCCGATAGGACAACGCACAGCCAGTGCTTGTGTGAAAAATTAGAGGTACTGATATTTGGGGTCGACGTGAATCCATACAGGGAGGGCATCTCAAGGGAGTGTTGGGGTGAATGGAGGCACCATCTCCCCCATACACACATGCTCTGCCCTCTCTGGCCACCTAAACATCTGGAACCACCTTTGGACAGAGGAGGAAGACTGCCTCAGAAAATGGAAACAGAGTCCACTGTCTTAGACCACTTTTGTTGCTATCAAAGACTGTCTGATTTATAAGGAAGAGAATTTTGTACAATTCTGGAGGCCAGGAAGCCCAAGGTCAAGCAGCCTACATATGGCCTGGGCCTTCTCACTGTGTCTTTCCCAGGCAGAAGAGAGAGGGCAAGAATACGCAGGAGAAGGAAGACAAACTCACTATTATGATAAGCTCATCATAGTGAAGGACTCACTGATTCATCCACCTCCCAGCACTGCCCTGGGGACCAGGCTTCTCCCCTCACACGTATTTCACCGTAAGCATGGTTCCCGGGCTCACCATTTCTCCTCTCTGACAGTGATTTACTTTGGAAGTTCATCAACCTCAAGATGCATTTATGCTCTGTTGCTTTCCATTCTGCAGGCCGGGCTGTCCATAAATTGGTGTGTGGATCAACACTGCTGAGCAGGCCTGGCAGGAATGCCTGAAATCACAGTGAAATAGAAATGGAGATTCTCTTAACTTCCATCAGAAGGGAGGAGAAGGGTGTCAGGGCTTGTTTCTAGATGTCCCCCAAAGCCTCACGCAGTCACAGGGAGGGCATTTCAGAGGTGGCAGGATTAGAGTGTGTGAATGTGAATTAAGGGTGTGATACTGGGATCAAAGTGTGGCTAATGGAACCCCAACCCTGGGTGTGGGTGACCAGTCAATAGGCTTGTAGCCTGAATGAAATACAAAGATAGAAAGGGACAGAAAGAAGGTAGGTTGGTGCTGCTGCTTGCTGTCTTCTGCCCACCATGCCATGGACTGTTTTTCCTCTACAGTGACCCCTCTACCATGCTACCCTGCCTTGGAACCAGCTAGTTACGGACTGAAACCTCTATAAGCTTGAGCTGAATTAAACGTTTCCTCCTTTAACTTTGGGTGTCCAGTATTTTGTCTCAGCAGGAAAAAAATAACTAAGACAGGGGCCAGCAGCTTCCTGCTACAGCACGTGTCACTGGATGCTCAAGGGAAAGTACTGGAAGCTTGAAGACCAGCTCTTGGTGCTGGCTACATATATGCAGCCCCTACAAACACTTACAGATTCACCAGACAGAGGATGGCACTTCTGGGCACCGACCGAGCCCTGGAAGTCACCCACCACCCTCCTGAGAGGTCCCTGAGCTCTTATCACACAGACTCTGTGGAACCGCAGGTCCATGAAAGTCCTCACTCTTGCTATGAGAAGGTGTGCCTTGCAGGGCCAAGCCTTTCCCAGGAAGATGAAGGGTTGCACAGAGCTCTGTGGGTGACTTGCCTGTGTCCCTGGGGAGATGGTGACCTGAGACCACTCCTGCTCCTAGCTCAAGGTCCCCTGCCAGGAAGGACTCTCCTCCTAGGTCCCCTCCAGCATGCTCTGGACAGCACTCACTTGGGTCACCCAAGCGCCTGGCATCAGGGGACTTTGCCAGCAGTCACAGCACCTCCCTTGCTGGCCCAGCCGCCTGCCTGCCTCAGGGACGGGCTCAGGGCTGCGCACACATGCGCAGTCGCGGCGAGTTCCCAGGTCTTCCTGGAAGCGCAGCTGTGGGAAAACACTGCCGCTGACAGTCAGCACACGTCAGCAGGCTGCTCGGGGCTCACGTCGGCAGAGGCAGGGCGAGGCTTCTCAGCTGCCATCTTGTCATCGGGCCATCCTGGCACTGCCCCACACCCTGATCCTGCCTTGCTGGCTTCAGAACCTCCAAAGCTTCCTCAAGAGAAAAGCGACCCGCACAGCGCCTGAGAGGTTGCGAGTCATTCTCTCAGGCTGTAGCCTGCCTGGGGCCAAGGTGGAAATGCAAACCACAATACTGACAAAGCTGCAGAAAACTGGGACCGGAAGCTGAAACTGCATGGGCGGCAGCAGGAGCAGTCACCATGTGTCCCAGTGACACAGTTCTCCAGTCTGCCCTGGCCCCATCTGGGGCCACCTTGCCGACACATGAGGGATAAGAACAATTTGCCTCTAACATCATGAACCAGCAAGAAACCATAGGAGGGCTGAGTGCCAGACTGCCAGAAACAAGGGGAACCCCCTCCTCGGAAAGGGGGACTGTGCTCCAACCGTCCTATGGCAACCCTGGCAATATCAGTGAAAAAGACAGCGGTATCCCCGGAGGCTGAGGGCCATAGCAGAGCTTTCCTGAAGGCTGAACGGAAGCTCCTTCCGCTCTCTGGAAGGTTGCCGCCCTCCAGCCCTGCAAAGAACGAAGCATGTCGCTGGTAGTAATGTGCCTGAAGATCCATAAAGTGCATGTGTCCTGAGCTCTGGATCAACTCTCAGAGAACAAGGGAAGCGATGGTGACGACCATCAATTGAGCCTCAACTGATAAAAAAGGGCTCTCTGAGAAACAGGGACTTCTGGGGATCTGTCACCAGACAGAGCAGCTGGTGGGTGCCCTGGGGACAGATGCAGGTGTCTGTGGATTCATACATGCCAGACACTGTCCTGGGTGTCTTGTGAACCACCTTAGCCCTGCAAGAAGCAGGTGTGATTCACACTTGACACACGCAGCAAGGGAGGCTGGAGAGGCCCGGACATTTGGAGGCTGCAGAGCAGCTGAGCTGGGCCCAGGCACGAGGGCCAGTGTGGTTCAGAACTTCTGTGGCACCCCTGCCCAGAGGTGGCCCCACTGCGGCCACTGCATCTGAGGCTTTGCAACACAGCCCCGGGTGCCTACGTTCTCCTTTTTATCGTGATGGGGACCCGGAGCCCATGAGGGAGCATGAAGAAGGGTGTGTGCCTAGCACACAGGTGCCGGTGTGACCCAAATGCACGCTGAAGGCCTAGATTAAAAAATGCATCACAGTAAAAGACGTGTGGCCAGGAATCCCCTTCAGAATCCTCACCCTCACTACAAACACACTCATCCCATCGTCCTGGCCGCTTTCTGCAGCAGCTCTGGAGTCCTATTTCCTGAGGGTCTTTATGAGGTGTGATCAAAAATATAGTGATTGCTGCCACCAAGCGCCATCCCACAGAGGCAGCTCATGAAAACATGACGCTGCGTCCTCGCCACCTTATGCACAGGATCGTGTGACTGCTGGCTCCTCCTCATAGTCAAAATGACCATGAAAGGTGAACATTTTGAATCACTTCAGGACATAGAGGCAGCCAGGACAGCGCCATTAAAGACACACCAAGGTCACCAAGAGGCTGAGCACGTTTCCTTCACGGGCTCTGTGGTGGCTGTCACCTCCCAGAAGAGCCTCGGCTTCCCCGAACCTGGCTGCTGGCAGCGCTGAGTCAGGCTGCCGGGTGGGGCCGGAGGGGGTGATTCCTCCCGCCTGCTCTTTTGTTTCCGAGCTCGGGGCGCCTTGGGCACAAAGCACTTCAGAATGTGTGGCTCTGCCTCTGGGTGGCTGAGTGCCAGCTCCCATTAGTGCCTCTGCCCCCAAAGCCCAGGCAGCTTTGGCGTCCAAGAGGGACGGGGGGAGGTGCGTGGGTGCCGCAAAGCGCTCTGCTATTGAAAAGCAGCCCGTGTCTCCAGCCCACCCCAGGCGTTTGTTCCCATAGAGAGCAGAACCATCAACAGGGTGTCACCTGGCCCTGTCCCAGCCTGCCATGGATGGCACTTGGCTCTCCATCCTCCCCGCAGAGCCTGACTCTGGTCTGCAAATGCGCTGTTTGGCCCCTGGGCCTTGTAGGAGGCGGCTGGGAGCCACAGGCTGTCTGCAGCAGGAGCAGGGCGTCTGCTCACCGGCCACTCAAGGCCACCCTGCAGGAGAAGCGGCCAGCTGTCCTAACCAGACGTCCCCAGGTGCAGGCTGCAGGTCCCTCCCACACCTCCATGGTCTTAGGGTACAAAGACAACCCAGCCCCCACCCTCCCAACCCCAGCGCAGCCCAGCACAACCCTGGGCCTGGCCGTCATCACGGGCAAATGGCTGGTGCTCCGGGAAGAGGCCAGCTTTCAGAGCGACTTCACACTGCTGTGACTCACGGCAGCTGAGTCACAGGAGGGCTTAGGTGGACTGGCAGAGCGACGGCCTCAGACGGGACTTTGCCCCCGAGGTTCGGGTCCTGAAGAAGGCAGAGCACGCCGCGTAGTCTAAGCACCTGGGCAGGGAGTCACTAGGGCTGGCAGCACCCCAGAAAAGCCAGCCGGGGTGCCTGGTATCCACCCGCCCTCTGCCCTCCCTGTCCACCTGAGGGCCCTGCTTGTCATTTCACCACCGAGAAGGACCTCAAAGTCTGACCTCGGCCTTCCCGTCACCCCAGGGAATGGTGCCGCACCAAACCTCTCCACTCCCTCGCCACTCCTACTGCCACTCAGGTCACTGCCCTGGGCCTCCGACGGCCCTCCAGGTCCCCACACTCCCTCCCTGAGTAAGCAGAGCTCTTCCTGTCCTCGGCAGCTCCTGGCCCCCGGCTCTTCTCAGTTCCAGAAGGTTCTGGAGCATTTCCCCATCTCAGACTTCGGGCTTGTCTTGTGGGCGGCCTCCCTCTCTGAGCCTCCTCCTCACCGTCCCCTCCCTTGCTTCAGCCACTACCTCCATCAGTGTAGTCTAGAATCTCATCGACAAGGTTGGCAGCTCGACCCAGAGGTGACTCACGATGAGATTTATTTTGAGTCAACCTAAAGGCTTTCACAAAAAGTCACTGTCTGGACCTTTCCCTCCCCATAGCTGTTCTGCTGGGTTTGCCAGACTCTCCAGTCATACTTTTACCTTTGGCCCGTCTCTCTCTCTCTCTCTCTTACACACACACAATCACACACACACACACACACACACACACACACACACACACCACCATTTTGCAGTTTTCCAATTACTTAATGAGCATTTCCAGCCAAGTTCACCCATAGCTTGCTTTTGTCTCTCTGTTCCTGAAAGGTCACACAAGGCTGCGTGTTCACGGCATGACTGGAGGCAATGTGGACCCCATCTGGTTCAGGCTCTCTTTTCACAGATGGAGAAACTGAGGCCAGGTAGGTCAAGGGCTTCTGGAAGACCATGCTGTGACACCCGCCTGACTTGAGGCAAATAGGATGCCTGAGACATCCTGATACTCGGGTCCCCTCATGCAAGGGCTCAGCCTGGAAGTCACAGCATGTGGTACCTAGGGTTCTGGAAGGTTCCAAAATGTCGACCAGTGGAGTCCTCGTCCTTGGTGAGGAGAAGCTGTGGGACCCCATACCACAAGGACCCTCGACAGCACACTCACCGAGACATGGAAAATGACATGTGGTATGGCCACTGCAGGTGCCATCATCCAGCATGATAAGGACAGGGACAGCAACACGCCACTCACTGAGGACGTAGATCGCTTGACTGTTTCTTCATGAAATGTCCAGAACAGGCCAATCTTTAAAGGCAGGAAGCAGCACAGTGGCCACCAGAGGCCAGGGTGCAGGGGGACACAGGGAGTGGCCACTGACAGGCACAGGGCTCCTCTCTGGGGTGGAAAGATGCTAGATGGAGGTGGAGGGATGGTGTTCACACCAAGTAATGGCACAGTTTAAAATGATAGGGAGATCATCATATAGCCATATTTTGGATTTGGGGGGTCGTTTGGCTAGATTTTGGGTTGTTTTTGTTTTTGGTGCAGTACTGAGGCTAGAACCCACCTCATGTGGCTAGGACTTTTCCCATGAACCACATCCTCAGCCCGTATCTAAGTCTCACGGGAGACCCAGCCAGACTTCCCACTGGAGACGGAGAGGAGGAAAGGTGGAAAGAGGGTGGTGGGTATTGGCGTGACACCCTCCCTTCGCTCCCAAGACGAGCCCCTCACAGAGGGTGGAAGGTGCTCAGGGCACGCGTGGCCTTTCTGCAGGGTCTGGCCGGGCTGCCACCCCAGCCTGGCACCTCCCACTGGCCAGACTCACTCTAGGCTTGGCTGGGACGCATGGTCATCTTGTTCCACAGCCCGAGGATGGCTCCGTCGGGGAAGGATGAGGACAGGGTGGCCATGACAGTGGAGTGATGTCACTCCTGCAGTTACGTGGGCAGTGGTGGCCTCTAGTCCATCCCTGGAAAGTCACAGTGTCAGGGCAGAGCTGAGGGAGTGTGATGGAGCCCGATCCCCTACCCTCACCCTGTGCTGGCAGAGAGAGTACATCTGGGAGAGGCTGGGGCTGGACTGGGTCCCTTCTGCCGCACACAGTGACATCCATGTGCCTCACTCCTGGGCACCATCTTCCTGATGCAGGTCTGGGGACAAGTAAATGCTGACGGGGCAGGAAATGAGCACACTCCTCCCATGAGCTGCAAAGACACTTATCTCCACGCTGTCCCCACAGGCCGGCCCTAAGCCCACAGCCCCACCTGAGAGCAGAGGGCCCTGCCCTCCTGACGGGCCTCGTGCACTCTGCAGCACCAGAGAATGCTGCCTCGCAGGGCCAAGCCCCATACTCAGCGGAGGTGGCCTCGTCCGACCCCTGAGCACCGAGCACCACCCATCGGATGCCAAGCGCACCCAGGCCCCAGCCACCTGCTGCAGAGCTCAGCCGCCATGGTCCCGGCTCCAGGGTTACTGAGATGCACAAACCACAGAGACGTCAACTCACCTTGGTCCTCGGGCATCCAGGGCAGGGTTTTTCTCACCTGAATCCAGAAGACACCGGGCACGAGAAGCAGCCCTAAAGGAGGCAGGTTCAGAAGGGAAAATGAGGTTGCCGGGGCGCTGTCCTTCACCCATCGGCGGAACTTGCTCATCTCATTCTCTCTAAAGCTGGGATTTTAACAAAAGCCACTGTGGACATTTTCAGGCCCAGGCATGAACACTGGGCAGCTATGTCATTTTCAAGGACTTGGTGTAACCCAGGGAAGCCATTTCAAGGGCCGAGCTGCACAGACACTGTGGGTGCAAAGCACACACGGGTCCTGCACAGCCAGGCCCATCGTGGCCTTGCGGCTCTGGTTGGAAGATGCGAAGCAGGTGTTTCAATCACTGGCAGCTGACCGCAGAACCCAGAGCTCGGAGCTCAAACTCTGCCCCTGCCATCACCCACTGAGTGAACCCCGCCGGATACCAGTTGTCTGCCTCTAAACAATCCGAACCAAGGCAGCCCCGGGGAAGCTTGCTATCAGGTCTACACAAGGCGTCACCTGCGAGATGCTGGCCTGTGGTCACACAGATGCTCTCTGACTGCATTTTTACCCAGAAAAAATTATATATATATGCCTTAGAAAAATCAAGATTTTATTTACTGAGCAAATCAAAGCAATGCCTGAAAGGTAGCTGAAATGTGCATTTTTGTCTTCCAGGTCTCACTGTTAGAAAAGACTGGTAAAGGAAAAGGGAAGGGAGAGGGAAGGGAAGGGGAAAAAAAGGAGGAAGAAAAAGGAAGAGGAAGTCAAAGCAAAGCACAGTCCTCTCTCCTCAGTGTCTTTGCAAGGCGTGATTAAAAATACAGTGAATGCAGCTGCTGAGTGCCATACAGTCGAAAAGCAGGCTCCTACAAATACGACACTGTCCTCTTCCACCTTACTGACCAGATCTAGTACCCTGCAACTTCCGGCTCTTCCCCCAAATCAAGATGACCATGAAAGGGAAACACTTTGAATTCATTCAGGACATCAAGGCAGGCAGGACAGTGCAACTAAAGACCCTCAGGAAAGAGGGCTCCAGAGCTGCTGCAGAAAGTGGCAGCAATGATGGGATGAGTGTGCTAGAAGCGAGCGGGAGGACTCAAGGGCGATTCACGGCAGGACTAGTTAAAAGGCTTAATCGCCAGTGGGTATTTCTGCAGATCGAAGCTGCACCAGGGCAGGTAGGCCATGGAATTCTCGTTCTCCTTGATCAAACGTTTCCATGCTAGCTGATTTCTTTTTCCAGCCATGTCTCACTTACGAATAAAGTTCCAGCTTGTATTTGGAAGGCATCTGTGCTGGCCGAGCTGGCTTCTGAAATAGGAGTGCATCACAGAGAGCTCCCAGGAGAGTTTCCGGAGGCTGCTGGCCCTTCCTGCGGTGGGAAACTCTCCAAGCGAAAGAACCAATGCAGAAATAGTGAAAGAAGACTCTCCGAAGGCAGTACTGGCTGCCTGGGTGCCTACAAACATGCCCACCTTGCCCAGGAACCTGGAGGTCTTCCCTTCTCCAGGATCTCTTCTCTCTGCTTGCCTGGGTTTATTTTTCTTCTAATTTTTAGATCAAGAAATTACAACACCAGAGAACCCAACCCCAGCCTTTCCCCATGAGTCAGCACATTCACGGACTGTGGGGGAAGAGAACAAGAATTCATCAAGAAGCAAGTCCTCCCTGCGAACCAGCGCCTTACGTGGGCTGCTGCTGGTGGGGGGACGGCCAGACCCCAGCCCCTTCTGGCGCGCGCTGCGGTAATAGCTACTGAGGTGAAATGCAATTTGGTGCTTTTGGTGTTTTGGTGTGTCGCTGACTTGGCAGGTCATCTGACTTGTTCTGATCATCTATTCAGAGGATCACAGTATGCAGTGTGGCATCTGTGGGGCATCTCCTTCTGAATGTGGTGGCCATTGTTAATTCCCTATTATCTTGTTTTGAAGTCCTGTATCATTTTCATTGTTTTGTTGGGTTGAGGTTTATTTTGTTTTGCTTTGTTTGATTTTGTTACAGCCGATGGCTTGGGCAGCTATTTCAAAGATAACAAGATAGATTATGGTAGCCATTTTGGATTTACTATTGTCTTGTTTTGAAGTATTTTATTGCATTCATTGTTTTGTTTTTATTGGTTCTGTTCTGTTTTGTTTGATTTTTACTATATCTGAAGGTATCTGCAGCTATTTTGAAGACAACAAGAGGCATTATGGTAACCATTGTTGATTTTGTAATGTTTTGAAGTCCTGGGTCACTTGCACTGGTTTGTTTTTATTGGCTTATTCTGTTTTATTTTGCTTGATTTTATTCTCTTTAAAATAAAAGTAAAAAAAAGAGAGAGAAAAAAAAGAAATTAAAACATCAGAAGCTACCTCACATGCAAAGCATTTCCAAAAATGGCCTTGGCTGGTGCCATATCCGAGGAGTCCCCAGGGTGGCCAGCAATCATGTCCTGGAGAATCCTCCAGCAGTCTACACGGATGGCAGCTGCCCACCCACAAAGCCATCTGGGAAAACTCTTCTGTCAGGACCTCAGTCAAGATCTCCGCCAGAGAAGCCTGAGACGAAAAGTGACAGGTTCTGGTTTTCAGTCAACCTCTAAGAACCTTCATGAAGCCTATTAGAGCTCTCCAGCAGCCAGCTCATTACATTTAATCATCAGCCTTGTTTATCAGGTCCTGGATTTGAGCATCGCTTGAAGAAGAAAGGTGCAAAAGGATTTCTTCCATGTTTTGGGGGCAGATTTTTTGTTTTGTTTTGTTTTGTTTTGCAGCATCAAGGATCGAACTCATGACCTCATACTTGCTGGGCAGGCACTTAGGCCACTGAGCTGTAGCTCCTCAGCCTTTGTCTTTTTGAGACACGGTCTCACTATGCCCTTCAGGCTAGCCTTGAGCTCACTTTGTAGCCCAGGCTGGTTTTGAACTCGGAACAATCCTCCTGCCTCAGCCTCCCGAGTGCTGGGATTACAGGCGTGCGCCACCAGGCTTGGGGGCAGATTTCAAAGCAGGCCTTGAGGTCACCAACAGGCACCCTCCCTGGGGAAAGTGTATTGGGGAAACCAAATGGATTCATTTGATGTAGTGAGGTGAGGCCCCCAGCTCACTCCTGGAGTCTGAGCCCCCAGTCAGTCTGCACTGAGGGGCACAGGACAGGAAGAGAGGACCTCTGTGCATGTCCCTGCATCTTGATCCCTGGACGAATCCAGGAGACCTGGCAAGTCTCCACACTCACCAAATGCTTACCTTGCTGGCAAGCACCCGAGGGAAGGGACTTCTTGAATTATTTGAGTTTTGCTTTCCATGGCTAGTTCTTCACTGTAGAGATTTGGGGTCTTTGGGTGGTCCCTGATTTACTGGGGTATTTTCTGTAGTGTAGACCTGGACATGGCCGGGGGGATTGGTTCCCCAGTCATCGTGGGTAAAGATGAGACCATCTGTTGTTGGTTGAACACGGGAGATGCCTTGGCTTCCAGGTCAGAAGAAAGAGCCTGTGGACGCTCTGGGGAAGGAGGAGGGGGCTGGGATGCTTGGGCGATCTGCCCCGCCGCGACCCGGTGCGCCTGATGCAACCGCAGCAGCCTGCAGAAGCCCCGCCTGCACAAAGCTGCCCAAGACCTCGGCAGGTAGCGAGGGACAGGGAAGTGAGTAAAATCCAGCGCGATCCTGCTGAGTGGGAGTCACTGCCAAACATGGTCCTGGTTTTCTTAAGGCCCCCGGATTGTTTTATTTCCTCTCCCATGCTCCCCTTTCCCACCACACCTCCCTGTCCTCAGCATCCTGGTGTCTTCCGTGGAATGGAGGCTCGATGTGACCCACAGGGCCGGGGAGAGAGCGGGCAGCATGACGCCTACCCCCAGGATGCGCCCCTCTGGCCCAGATGGGGGCTCCAGACTCTCTCCAAAGGGCTCCTGCCAGAGCTGTGGCTCCGGGGACTTTGTTATTTTGCCTTTGCTTTTGGAAATTCTTAAAACAAACCTCAAAGAAAAGAAAACTCCTGTCTGAAACACATTCCTTTCAGAACTCAAGAAATGACTCACAGAGGCTGTTTTGGCATCCATGCTCCCTGTTAAAATGATTAGATTCTATTTTTGAAATGTAGACTTTGTACCCTAAATATTATTCCAGAACAGGGGAAAGAAAAAAGGGAAGGGAAGGGAAGGGAAGGGAAGGGAAGGGAAGGGAAGAAGAAAAGAAAATTCACACTGCGGTGGGGGAGGAATGACATTCCTATTTACACATTTGGTGTCATCTGCATGTGCAATATTTGCCTTTTACTTTTGTATTTCATCATCTATTTTTAACATAAATTTCAAGTCATTAAGCAAATTCTTCTAAATTTGCCTGAAATGTTCTTTAGAATAATTCTGGGCCATGCAAGAGCTAGTATGTAGAAAGTTCTGGTTTTATGCAAATGTTCAATGAAGAAATAAGCAAATATGGAACACTATTTAGCCTTTAAAAAGAGGTGAAATTCTGACACTTACCACAAGTATGGATAAACCTTGAGGACATTAAGCAAAATAACCCAGTCACAAAGGACAGAAACTATACAATTCCACATAGACGAGTTCCCCAGAATCACCCAAGTCACAGAGACAGAGTGCAGTATGGTGGGTGCTGGGGACTGGGGAGAGGGAGCTATTGTTTAATGAGAGTTTGGGAAAATAAAAAGATTCCAGTGATAGGTGGTTGTATCACAATGTGAATGTAATTAATAGCATTGAGCTGTACATTTGAAATGATTTAAATGCGAAATTTCACAACATGTTCATAATTTTATTGTATTTTATTTTTTTTGCGGCACTGGGAATTGAACTCACGACCTTGCGTTTGCCAGGCAGGCACTTAGACCGCTGAGCTAGATCCCCAGCCCTGTTTTTGAGACAGGATCTCACTATGCCGTTCAGGCTGGCCTTGAGCTCACTTTGTAGCCCAGGCTGGTCTCGAACTCACAACGATCCGCCTGTCTCAGCCTCCCGAGTGCTGGGATTAAAGGCATGAGCCACCACGCCCGGCTCATAATTTTAAATAAAGAAAAGCAATGTAAAAACAGCATGTCAAGCGTGGTCCTATGTTTGTACAAATATGTTTATGTATGCATAGAAAAGAAGTCTAGAAGGACACTCTCCAAAATTTCTAGGAGTTTCTTTCTTTCTTTTTTTTTTTTTTGGAAGACTGCATTATGGATGATATTTTTTCTTCTATTGCATTTTTGTATTTTCTAAAGTTTTTACAATAAATATATATTACTATCATACTAACATGTTTCTTTAAAGGAGGATCAAAAGATCACAATTGCTCTTCCCTACTATATTTCCTGTCCCCAAAACAGTACTTGCTTTATGATAGTTGCTTAAACAATATTTGTTAAGTGAATGAATAAAAGAATCTATTTTTAAAAAATGGAATTTTTTTCTTTAAAAATGGAAAATTTCATGCAATGCAGATTGTACCCCCAGTTTACCAAGTTCTGTTTTCTCAGACAGCAGACTTTGAGCAATACCCGTGTCCTAATCCTTCCTCCTGTTTGGTTCCCCTCTTGCAACACTGACAGTGCAGAAACTACCCAGGACTCGCTTTTCCAAGCCAGCAGCCTGAGTCCCACTGCATCACGACCTGGTTCAGCTCCCACAGAGTGAGGCGGCTGCTCGTGGCCTTGCAATGGGCGGTCACGGCAGGGAGCAGGTGTGTCCTCCTTTCCTGGGAAAAGTCCCAACTTCAGGAATTGGAGGCTCCTGGGATTTGAGTCAGGTGATGGTAGACAGTAGCCAGCAGCCGTTACCTGGGTGCATACACCCACACTTTGTTCTTGCTCCATAAACAATGAAATCCAGGACATTCAAAGAAGCCACTTGGCCATAAAACAACTCTAATCTAAAACCACCCTTTCATTTGTTAACTATGTGGCCAGCCCAAGCTTTGCACTGGTAGTTTGCTTGTTAGATAACTTTTGATAGTAGCTGTAAAGCCAGTTGCTCCTGATAAAACATCTCACCTCTGCCTATCTGAGAACAATGGGCCACTTAAAACTCTGATCTCCAAGGGCTTTCCTACTGTTTGAGTCTCAAACCATGAAGCAGTCAGAATAAAGAACTTTTGAGAACATTTCTGAAGGTGCCTCTGGCTGGTTGAAGTTGTGGTAAATGTCATATATATATATTTATATATTTTTTTATGCTTTCCAACTTAAAGCCTGTTGCACATTTGCGGCACACGCTAAAGGATCCACGCAATGGGACAAGGGACCAGTCACAGTATTTCAAACATAACCCTTGTGAAATACATTAGAATCTTTGAAATTCAATTTGCCCAGAGTGTATTGTTGATCGTGTTTCTATCTTGGCAATGCAGCAGGATGGATTTTGTAAAATAATGAAGGTACAAGTCTGATTTTATCAAACATAGATCAGTGGTCAGATAAAATTTCTCCTCACATGGGCAATTCCCAGAGCCCTCAATGGGTGGTGTGGGGTGACG
>RJWT010033446.1:0-13900 GCA_004365215.1 Cuniculus paca
CTGACAGCCGTTCTCAGAGGAGAAGCTTGGCTGCACAATGAAACTGAAGGCCTGGGACTACCGGGGCACAAACCAAACGGTGTAAGCTAAGATGCAAATGTGAGCTAGGGGCAAAAGAGAAGCACCTTGCAGCCTAAAGAAATCTGGACCTACTATGCTAACGGGGAAAAGTTGAGGGCTCGGGCCGGCGATTCGGGAACATCATTGTGGCTGCAGGAGGGAAGGTGTCCAGGAAGCAGTCGGGGCACCCGGCCGGGCCGCGACGCGCCGGAGGCGGCAGGGGGAAGAGGCGCGAGCTACAGGGCGGAGGTGGGCACCGGGCTGGCGCTCGGAGGGCGGGGTGTCAGCGTTTAGTGACTTGGAGGGACCGCGGGGTGACTGGGCTCGAGGGAATGCGGGGTCAGCCAGGCTGTGCAAGTCGGCGGGGCGGGACCCGGCCCGGGCTCGGGAGAGGTGGGCGGCGGGGTCCGCAGCCGGAAGCGAAGCTGGGGCCCCCACTCCCGCGCGGCGGGCGCACCGCCCGGCCCTGCCCAAACCGCCTCCATCTTCCCGGCCGTCCCGAGATCTCCCCAGGCCGGGGAAATCCGAACCCATACCTCGCGGCGGATCCGAACCAAACCCGGGCCTCCTCCGGCCCGGCACCGCCCTGGCTTCCCGCGCCCCCCGCGGCGGAGGCAGTGACAGGAAGCGCCCGCCCGAGAGGCGGCTCGCGCCCGGCACGTGACCTCACGGCGGGCAGCACGACGTGCGCATGCGCGGGGCGGGGCTCTCCTACAGGTGACTCTTGGGCTGAGGTTCGCCGTGCGCAGGCGCTCAGGCAGGTAGCGCGAGACCAGGCCCTTGCGCTCTTCGGAGGTGCCGCCCGCTGCCTAAGCTAGGGTGGGAGGCGCTCTCCTCCCCTGCTGGTGGCGGCTCCGTCGGGCCTCTC
Source organism: Cuniculus paca (assembly GCA_004365215.1). Taxonomy (NCBI): domain Eukaryota; kingdom Metazoa; phylum Chordata; class Mammalia; order Rodentia; family Cuniculidae; genus Cuniculus; species Cuniculus paca. Next base: position 929 of record RJWT010033446.1, read on the forward strand.
TCCGGCTCCCGCTCGCCTGGCCGTTCCTCTGGGCGAGGGTTAGTGCAGGGGGCCGCCGTGTGGGGTGGGGTTCGCCGCAGAGTTCACAGGTCAGCACTTGAATGTTCCCCTTCCAGGCCGCAGGGTGGGGTGAAACCAGGTAAGACGGGAGAAGAGCGCATGCACCGTGCAACACTTCAGAGTTCAATCTTGTCCGGCGCGGTGGTGATCTCAGCACGCTGGGAGGCAAGAGATCTCAAGTTCCAGACCCACTCTCAGAAGACAAAAGTCCGGGGATGTAGCTCTGTGTAAAGGCTCAGAGTTAAGTCCTCAACCCCCGGGATCTTAGCCAGTACTGTCCTACAAGATGGACATCATCCCCAGGAGACAGAGACCGAGTAAGCCGTTCAGTGTCAGCAGATAGGCTCCAGCCACATCTCTTCCAGCTGAAACATTGCCACCTCCCCTGACTCCTGCCTACGCCCTCAATTTAGGTTTTGGCAATTAGTGATTCCCAGATCTTCCAGTTTCTTTGGATTCCGTCTTTTGGCTCTTCCTTCTGTATGTGTGGTACTGGGGGTATTTTGGGATAAGGTCTGGCTAAATCAGTAAGTTGCCCAGGGTGGGCAACTTGAGATCCTCTTGCATCAGCCTCCCAGAGTGCTAGGATGATTTGTGTTATCACACCCAGCCTTCCCATCTCCTTGTTGCTTTTGATTTCTCCGAGGAGATCAGCTTCACACTGTTTTCTTTTGAAGCAGTTTCTCACTGTGTAGTTTAGGCTGGCCTTGAACTCATGGCGATCCTCCTGCCTCGGCCTTACAAGTGCTGGGGTTATAGATATATGCCAAAACATCCGGTATCATCTTTAAATGGAAGTTTCACTTCCATATTTTTCTTACTGCTTTCAAAGTTATTTTCACATTTTTATAAGAAATCTTTAAGATATACACAAAGACACAACATTTTGCATTTACTAGGATGCAGGCTCCACAATGACAGATTTTTGCTTCTTGTGTATCTTCCTTCAGCTCGTCTCTATTTTGCATGTTAACACAACTACATGGGTCAACTACTACACGTTACACACACACACTGTAGTACGGTGGGGACCACCTGAACTTGTCCCACACTGCAGTACCTCCCTCCCTCCAAGAGGTGGCCACCATGCTGAACGTGGTGTATTTTCCCGAGCATTTCTATTTCTACTATGCCCATATCCCTAAGCAGAGTGTGGCATTTTTTGCAAGCTTTTAACTATGTTACTGGTCTCATACTGCATAATTCTTCAATTTTTTTGTATTCAACCTTGTAATTTCATCCACTTCAGTTGATTTTCACTTCTCTGGTATTCCATAGCATAATCTGAAGTTCCTTTCCCGGGGACTTGCCATTACAAACCATGCTCTAAACACTTGTACCTAACTCATCTTGTACACACGTGAATCTCTCTGGATGGTATTTCTAGGAATGGACTTGCTGGTGCTCATAGGATTTCTTATATTTTCCAGATTAAATATTACTAAATGAGCCCCCAAAGTGCCTGCTCCCATCAGTGGAGCATTTGGGTTCCAAATATTCTGTATCGTGGACGAATTACCTAACAGAGGTGGGCTGATTTTGATTTGCAGGCCTGTTTAGTTTTTCCATTTTGTTTGTTACTTTTCTTCTTTGGATGATTTTTTTAACTCCTGCTTTCTTAATTGTGTAAATCTTTAAAAACACTCTGATACAGACCTTTCAGCCTATTAGGTTAGATATTTTCACCAATACATACACACATCTGTCTTACTTTTTGTTGTTGCTGAGAAAAATAGCTGATGCCCAAAATTAAGGTTTCTTTAGCTGTTTGTAGAGGTTTCAGTCCACATTAGCTGGCTCCAAGGCAGGGTGGGGTGGCAGAGGAGCAACAGTTCATGGTGGCAAGACAGCAAAAGCAACAAGAGCAAAAAGGGAGAGAGCAAGCCTCTTTCCCTCCCTTATGTTGTATGCTGGCTACCCACCCCAGGGCAGGTGTAGCACACACGCCCATGACCCCAGCATTGGACCATGAACCAATCAGAAACTCTAGAAGCCCACCCTCATGACTGCCTGAGACTTTAGAGGGGACACCCAGACAAACCATATCTTTGCTGAACTATTTCAAAAGCAGAGACATAGTGACAATGAACTCATTCATTATGAATCTTGTAAGAACATTCTCTACAAAACCTCAGGAATGTAACACTTAATACTTTTAATATGAATATGGTTCATGTTGATAATTCTTTGTATTTCTTAAATTTAGGATCAAATCGATTCATATAGTACATTTAGCTTTTGTTTTTCCGACAGGGTCTTGCTTTGTACAGTTTAGGTTGGCCTCAGATTGGTGGTGATCTTCCCATCTCAGCCTCCTAAGTGCTGGGATTACAGGCATGCACTACCATGCCTGATTTATTTAACTTTTAGGTCTGTATTTTCTTTTGGTCTAGAATGGTTCTTCCATCGATGCTTTGGGTTTTTGTTTGGTCTTTTTTATCTTGTGATGATTTCAGTTAAGTGGAACACAGTGGTTTTATAGAACATTTCTCCAATTCAGATTTGTCTGATAATTTTCTTGTCAGTAGTCAGACCAAACATTTCCAGGTGAGGTAGTTTTTCTCAGTGTTTCACAGGAGGCTTCAGTTTTTGCATATGTTTACCTGAGCATCACAGAGGGTATACTATATCCACATCACTCTGAGGTTTGCTTTTCTTTTTGTTTTTAGATAGGGTCTCACTATGCAGTGCAGGCTGGCCTTAAACTCACTTACGTAGCCCAGACTGGCCTCCAACTCAGTGATACTCCTGCCTCAGCCTCCCAAATGCTGGGATTACAGGTGTGGGCGACCACACCCAGTTGTAGGATTTTTTTTCTTTCTTTAAAGTTTTCTTTTGATTTTTCTGGTAGAAGTAGCCCAATTTAGTACAATGGCACATGAAAAACCAGATTTGCAAGTTTTGGAGGAGGTCAAAAGTAAACCATCAGACTACTCATACAGGGATGATGAAGAGGATCCACTATGGTATAATACATATTTTCATAACAAGATTGGTATGGTTGTATAATGATGATGATAACTTTGATGTTGACATGTCAGCCAGAGTTCCTGTGACAGGAAAATGGAACAAGGATCAACTGATACAGACACAGGGAATGCAGACCTCTTTGATTCAGAGGATGAAGAAAACAGCAAAGCGTGTATGTTTGACTAGCTGAAATGTTGCAAAATAGTTATGCAACCAAATGGAACAATCCAGTTTAGAACTAGGTCTGAAAATACAGTGAGGGTGTTGGCAAGGGTGAAACGTATTGGACAGAATGCTTACTATATTATTTCTAGCAATTGTTTTATACTCAATTTTGTTTCATATTATACAAAATTTAAGGTATGTAATATCATATAAAATCCTCTAACCTGACCCTAACCATCCAGTTCTTTTTCAAGGCAGTATGTGTAACTATTTCATACAAGTTCTCCCAGGAATATTTTATATAGATACAAATATACTGTGTACATATATTTTATACATGGTTAACATTAAATAATGGCAGGGCTAGTAACAGAAATAAATGCCAGAGAAAAGACCTACTGTGGCACTGTGTGAATGTTTGTGTTGATTATAAACTTCCCAAACGGGGAAAGAACGAATTATTTAATGGAAAATTGCAAAACACAAACAGGTGACAGTCATTTCTATTCAGTCAATTTTGCTACAATTTCAGGTGCTGGAAAAAAAGGAATTTGGGTTCTTTAAAAAAACAGACCCCAGTGAATCCCTTCACTCTTCCTTCAACGCGTACAGCACGTCATCCCGGCTGACGTTGAGCCGCACCCGGAGGAGCAGATCGTTCCTGCTGGGCTCCACGAGGAGCAGGCGGCAGGAGCCCAGGCGCGAGCACACGGCCATGGTCTCTGACATGGTGGGGTAGGGCAGTCCCTCCATTCGGCACAGGGCCACATGCTGACTGTATATCTAGACACAAAAAGCAATGCAAAGGGTAAGAGGAAAGGCAGCTGTGCATCCTTATCTGATTACTTACTTCATCTGCCAGAAGCAAACCCTAGGTATCCAGGCTGCCCAACATTCCAGAAGGCATCAAGACTGGAACACCAGCCTCAAAGTGAGAAAACAGCAAGGGGGAATCTGGTTCTGTTAGTTACCTACATATGCAACACTGGGCAAGGTACTTCACTTTCTTTTTTCTTTTGGTACTGGGGATTGAACTCACGACTTTACACTTTGCCAGGCAGGCGCTGTGCTGCTGAGCTGTATGCCCGGCCGCAAGTTACTTCACTTTCATGAGCTTCAGATTAACCTATAAAATGTATTGTATACTGCTGAGTGTAGTGGTGCATACCTGTAATTCCAGCAGTCTTGGAGGCTGAGGCAGGAGGACTGCAAGTGTGAGCCCAGCATGGGCAACTTAGCAAAACCCTGTTTCTAAATAATAGCACAGTGAATGAAGGAGCAAAGGGAGACAAAAGGAAATCTGTAAACAGATTCCTCTCCTCTGAGCCAGGCAAATCTGTAGCATCCTGGTCACTGTATTTTAAATATTTATCAGTCTGTCTCTCCTACCAAGACTGGGAGTGTGACAAGAACAAGGATGTTAATCATCTAGCTTGGGGTTCTCAGCACCTCATACAGTCAATGGCATGGTACAAATGTCCAGGAAACATTTACAAACTCCAAGGAAAGTCACTCTTCAGAAGTCTCTGCCTCCAAAAGAACAATAAACGGCAAAACACAACCAGCACTGTCTTCTTGTCCTAATTTAGTTATGTGCATATGTCTAAAATACACAGCACTCCCATGACCCCCACTCTCGTGACCATCTTTAACATTTAACAATGGACACCAGTGTCCTTTTTCGTTTGTTTTTTGAATGAGAGTCTGGCTGTGCAGTTCAGGCTGGCTTTGAACTTGTGATGATCTCCTGCTCAACTTTGCAGAGTGCTGGGATTACAGGCATGCACCACCATGCCCGGCTCCTGACACCAGTTTTAAATCAGTTACTGAGGTCCAAGCCCTGATGATTGCTTTGACTCCATCCAATGAAACTACGCTCAAAGAGAGCAAATTCAGATTCATCTTTTACTTTCCAAACCTGGCCTTCTGAAAGCCTTGTCTTCACTGTAACATAAGCAGTATGTGAAGTAGTAACTGCCTTTTCCAACTTACTCCTTCAATATCCAGTACAGAGCAGATCTTCCATCTGTCATGCAGAGATCAACTGCTAAAGGCATCTACCCATGCAACCCAGTAAAACACCCGTGAATGCTAGTGCTGCACAGCAGTGACAATAGTTTACAATAACCTATTACATGTTTCTAGAAAAGAGGTGCTCAGGCTGGGCCTGGTGGTGCACGCCTGTAATCCCAGCACTTGGGAGGCTGAGACAGGTGGATTGTTGCAAGTTTGAGACCAGCCTGGGCTACAAAGGGAGCTCAAGGCCAGTCTGAACGGCACAGTGAGACCCTGTCTCAAAAAGACAAGGGCTGGGGATCTAGCTCAGTGGCCTAAACACCTGCCTGGCAAGCGCGAGGTCATGAGTTCAATCCCTGGTGCCACAAAAGAAAAAAAAAGGTGCTCAAAGGTCTTGTTTAGACAAGGGAATAGAAATACTAATTACCCTGACTGGATCAGTACATGTTATATAGGTATTAAAACAGCACACACGAAATATGTAAAACCATGTATAAATTTTTTAAAACTATCTTTAAAAATGAGTATTGGCCTGATATTCTTTAGCATAGTCAGGCTGACACAAAAGAGATAAATTTATAAACACTGATTGAAATTTCCACATATCTTAAAAGCCTCAGAGAAAAATCTAGAAAGATTTGAAAACAGATCATCACCTGCTGAAATGTTGCTTCCTCCAGTCCGGATCGATGGAACTCTGCGAGGATGGCTCTCAGGAAGCCCTGTTCCAGGACGGAGGAATTCCTTCAAGGAAATAAGATGGGAGTTTTCATAAGAGGCTGCACTGTTAGGAACTAGTCATGAGGACCGAGAGCCAGCTGACCTTCCCTGTGGACACAAAGGAGGGGACAGCAAGCGGCTCTCCCTTTGGCAACATGCCATCATGCTAGCACATAGCAAGTTCCAGAGAAGACATGAACGGCTGAGATTTCATTTAGAGAAATACTTACCTGGGTACACTTTGCAAATAATGAGAAGCAGATGAATTTTCCATTAACCTACTTGCTTGCTTCCTTGTCTAAGATGAATGAAGGTGAGGCGAGCCAGATGCTCAGGGTTCTTTGTCCATTAGAGGCAAAGTCCCTCTGCCCCATTTCAAAATTATCTGTCGTCTTTAATTTGGTTAGGCACTGCTACCAGGCTGGTTTCCTGCACTGCACCACCAACCCTGAGGAAAACCAGTTTCTCCGTGTCTTTAGAGAAAGGAAGAAACTCTGAGAACCATTTCTGTCCCACCTGACAAGTTTCCTTCCTTGCCTTCAGAGTCTCACACTGATACAGCAAATGCTACTTTGGAAGTTGGGAGCCATGACAACCAGCTCTGTCACAAATGCCCACGCCCTTGTTGCCACAGCTTTGCACAGTGGTGGGAACCTATGGCCGGAGTACTGCAGGGCTGTTTGTAGCTCCGAAAGCTCTAAAAGGTTCGCCAACACTGGGTTAGCAGCTGCTGCCTTGTTCCCACAGCGCTTTGCTCAGCAAACTCCTCGCGGAAAGTCAGTGGGTGCCTCATTTATTGGCTTCAGGATTTACCTGTTCTCTGAGGTTTCTGTTCCGCCTCCATCCCTGGCCCATCCCCTAAAGAACTGTGTCTTCGTGAAGAAAAAAGGTTTCCAAAGCGAAGTAAGTTTCCAAAACTTCGGCAGACTAGACCTCCCTGCTTTCCTAGGCAAGCTGGGGGAGAGGAGCACCTTACTTGATGGCAGTGATGTACGACGAGGAGAACATCTCATCCACAGCTTCCATTAAGTGGGCCACTGTGACCAGGCCGGATGAGTCCTGCTTCTGATGGGAGAACTCGCAGATCTCTGTGGCTCGCCGGCAAATATCCAGGCAGCGCCGTGCGTCCCCAGAGAGGGCTGCTACCTACAGGAGGAAGCATTTGCTCTGAAGGTGCCCTTGCCCTTTTAGCCCAGCAGAGCCCCGAGACTCTACTCGGCTGAAATGAAAGGCAGTGCTGAGGACAGACTTGCGCCTAAAGTAAGGACTTAGCTCTGCTCACAGAAGGATGGGAATAAAATTGTATCTGCCTAGGATTCTATTTCTCGAGTCCAAACCTTTACCTCTGTTTAATGGTTTTATTTGTTTTTTGAGAGAAGGCATCATGATGTTGTCCAGGCTGGCCTCAGATTCAATATGTAGTCCAAGCTGGCCTTGAATTCACAATCCTCCTGCCTCAGCCTCCCTAGTACTGGGAATGCAGGCGTGCACCACCATACCTGGTCTTTGTCTCTGTTTTACAAAAAACACACTACAAAAGATGTAAATTCTCAGTATATTTATTGTTCGAGAAATGAAATTTCAAAAAGAGACCCTTGACCCAAGATCAAGAGTTGACCATCTGGCCAGGGATACAGCTCAGTGGCACAGCACCTGCCTGCCAAGCACAAGGTCCTGAGTTCTATTCCCAATACAAAAAAAAAAAAATTCTAAATGAACTCAACTTCAATCCAGGACTCAATTCTCAGATAAAGAACATGAGTACATAGTGAAGTACAGTAAAAAATGAAAACTCAAAAACAAGGAAAGACGGTCACACATGCATGAGAACCAGCAGAAACAACAAAAATTGGAGTTAGACTATGAAGACTTCTGGTATCGTAGGTTTAAGATACATAATATAAATGGTTTTTTTTTTTTTTTTTTTGTCCCGGGAATTGAACTCTGGACCTTGCGCTTACCAGATAGGTGCTTGTGCCACTGAGCTGTATCCTTGGCCCTAAACTGTTTCTTTGTATGTAAAGCAGTAAGAGTGGTCAGTCTTCATTGAAAAACCAAGAACCACACAAGAACAGGAGAAGCACGAGGAGACATGTAAACAGCAGTGTAATTCTGCAATGAGAAAAGAGGTGCAAGAAAGCCCAATTCTAAGCCAGTGGTGTGGACTCCAAGAACAAATCTCAATTTTACTGAAAACCTTCAAAATGTGTAGGAGTTAGTGGTAATGGAACTGGAAAGAAAAGGGGATGTTTGCCTAGAAGACAAGGAATATTGGCTGAACATTAAAAAAAAAGTTGTGAAAATTAGGAAAACTAACTTTTAAGATGCCTTAGACCACAGGTCAACAAACTGTGGTCTCCTATTTATATAAATACAGTTTTATTAAAACACTGGCTCGTTCATTTACATCTTGTCTATGGCTGCTTTTGCCACGAAAGGCAAAGGTGAAATAATTTCAGCAGAGGCTTGTAGGGCCCTTGATGTCTCACAAAGCCTATACACTAGTGGTGGTGAACCTATGGCACGCGTGCCACAGTGGGCTGTTCGTACCATTGAAAGCTCTAAAACATCTGCCATTACCAGCCTATACCATTGACTACTACCTACCCTATCACTCATAGAAAATTTAGCTGATTCTTGCCCTGGACACATTCCCCAATTTATACTGCTGGATACACATTAGAGCCCCTTAGGGAGACTCTATAAGAAAATTCAGTGTTGGTAATTTGTACTATTCCCATAAAAGCTCTGCCCTGGAGATTATCCCTGTCTTCCCTAGTCAGGAGATTAGAGATTTACTCTCAATGAGGGATAACAAAAGGTCTCTGGACCTACCTAGGTCCATTGCAGGAGAGGCATGATAATGACAGGCATGCTGAAACTACTGTCTACCTCCCTCACTGCCTCAGGCAGGGCACAGGAAAGCTGCATATTCCAAGAAAAATCACCCTATCAGATTATCACATAGTGAACAAAAACCACTCCAGCGCTAAGAGCTCACCAACCAGCTTATTTACATACTTACATATGTATGAGACAGTGTCTCAGTATGTTGCCCAAGCAGCCATGAACTGGATGCAGACGACCCTCTCGCCTCTGCCTCCCCAGTCACTGGGATAGAAACACATCCCCAGTGCCAGCCAGCTCCTTAATCTGCACACTTATCCCGGAGAAGACAACCAGGGTATCTGAGGAAAGTCTCCAACAAAGCCAGACGGAGATCAAAACCAACAAAGCCGGGCCAGGGATTTAGCCCAGCGGTTCAAGCGCTTGCCTGGTAAGCGCAAGGTCGTGAGTTTGATCCCCGGTACCAAAAAAAAAAAAAAAACCAACCAAGTACATCTTGGAGGAAAGAGACAACCTCAAATAAATAGATGGGCCTAAAGAAATAGCATTCTGATAAAAAGTAGTCTTAGAATATGCATGCTAGCAGAAATGAGAAACCCTAACTACAGCAGGGTTAGAGGGTAACTTGAGGATTCCTTTCCCCACAAACCGAAGCCCGGGGACAGGCACCGTAAGTACTGGCTCACATCTGGGCCCTGTACCCAACTCAGTACCCAACTCCGAGCAGAAGAGACCAGCATGTGCTGCTGCTGCTACTGCAGCCGCTCGGGTCACATTTCAGGAAAGAGGAAACTACAGCACGTTTAGAATGGTTTGAAGTACTGAAATACTTGTGGAGGATTTTTTTTGCTTTGAACTTGAGGCAGACACTTAACTCGCTTTGTTCCTCTAGGTCTTCAATACCTCACACCTACCTTGAAGTATGACCCCTGCCAGAGATACCTCAGACATGACTTCACGTAATTCTCACCAGGACCCAAGAGTTAACCATCTCAGTGTTACTCCCATTTTTTAGAGATAAAACTGAGGCTCGGGGTAACTTTTCTATCACCTTTCACTTGCCTACAAGGCCAGAATTCAAACGATAGTCCTCTCACTCTGCTACCCTTTTAATTACCCAAATCTGCTCACTCCCTAAATCCATTAATGTTACTTTGTACATAAGCTCACAATACTCATGGCCTTCTAAGTGATTAGATAATAAGGTGGCTAAGCAATCTTTCCAAACTCTTTTTTGGTGGTATTTTTTAAAGGACTTCCTAAAATTCCCTTCATCCTAAGAGCGTGCTGTGTACAGCCTCATACACTGCAGGCACTCGAGAAAGACTTGCCGACCAGCTTGTGGGTGCAGCTAGGAGCTCCCCACAGTGACATACCTTCCTGGCTACCAACTGGATGGCATCATCCTCAAAGGCCTTCAAATGCTTGAGGCGCGACACGAGGATCTGCTGCAGCTGGCTGTGCGTATAGGGCTGGAAGGACATCCTGGTGAGGCCCTGTGGGGGCCAGATGACAGAGGGACAAGTTCAGTAACTGCCCACTGATTGTCCAGGTGGAAAATTATCTTCAGCCTCCCTAGCCCAATTCCCAAGTGCCACATAACAATTTGCTCATTTCTTCCCAGGACTACTTCAGCAGCCAGCTACCGTCATACCTGACAATGGCTGGTGACATCCTACAGGACAGTAGTTCTCAAACTTTTTTGTTTTAAGAGCATTCTATTCTGCCAGAATCATTTGGAATTAGAGGGAAGCAGAAGTGCTCTAATTGACCCGGGGAGGAGGATGTCAGGCTCTGCACTCTGATCACACAGCCCCTGGCGTCCTCCATCAGGCTCATCATGATCAGATGTTGTGCTTCCTGCTCAACGGCCAGGCTGCGAGGGCAGAGACTGCAACTGCCTGGCTCGCTGCTTTACTGCAACCACTGAACAGGCAGCAGGTGGCAAGTGCTTAATAATTTTAAAAGTAATCGGCCAGGCATGGGAGCACATGCCTGTAATCCCAGGATTCCTAGGAGGTTGAGGCCACAGATTACAAATTCAAGCCCTGAATTTAACACCCGACACACACACACACACACACCCCAACAAATAGCTCTCCACAGTTCTGTGCAGTTTTAAAGTGTAGAGGTAATAGAATGCCAAGACATGGTACGTGCAGAAAACCACTCAGTGGCTTTTCATCCAACATAGAAATTGTATGAACAGCAGAAACTGTATTTCTTAATTTTCTCTTTCTATTCTTGCAGAACCCCTTGGCCCAGCTTAGAGTCCTATGCCTGAGAACTGCCTAGGACCTACCAATCGGCTTGACACCCGGTTCATCATGATCCTCTCTGGCAGATCCATGGTGTTGGCAATGGTGAGGACCACCAGGCGGGCATCCTTGTGAGCTGGCCAGTCAAAGAGATTATACAGGACATCTTGCTTGTGAGTCCACAGAAGGTCAAGCTGCCAGGGAAGAGGAGAGACATGCTGGGTCGGTCGGGAAGATTGAGCCAGCGTGGGGTAGAAACCCATTACCACTGCTCTCACTATGTGCCCTGCTCAGGAATCCCTACCAAGGCAGTAAGAAAGTCCGCGAACAGGCTCAGCTGAACACGGAAGGGAGCCAGCGCTTCCAGCCATCCAGAATCCACTCCTGGGATGTTACAGTAAACTACTGCCCATTTCTCTTCACCTCCTGGGGGCCCCTCACCTCATCCACAAGCAGGACAGTGGTTTCCCGTGGAGATCCTCGGGTGCAGAATCGCTTTGCCAGCAGTGCTGCTGCGTGATTAGCTGTTGCCTTCTGGCCTGTCAGCTTCTGCATCGGGGGAAAAACAGCCATGGTGAATAGGCTTAAAATGAAATTTGTAAGAGGAAGCAACCTAGTCTGAGGATTTCAGGGTCCTGTTCTCTGCCCAGCCCCACCCCCATTCTAGTCTTATCCTTAACCTGGAAGGACAGGAAAAGCATCAGATGAGATGAAAACTGTTTGTTTGAAATGGAAATGGGTTGTAGGCTGGCCCTAGAAGTCCTGCTAAAATCACCATTGTACCACTCTGTAACTGAACATGACCCATACTGAGGGAACAGTTAATGAACAAAAAAAGACTTAAGCCCTGGCCTTCCTCTCAGCCTTGTTCCACAGCTGCCACCCTGCCACCTATGGGCTCATGGTTGTCATCACATTGGCAAGTCCCAGCTTTGGTCACTCACTGACCAGCTCGGAGACCTAAGAGTTCTTGAGAGCAAGAATTTTGCCTCCCTCTCCTTGCTACTACTATGCAAAAGACAATGCCTGGTAGACTATAAACCTGTGAAATACATAGAAGAAAACGTTTCAGCTTTCCTCACCTGCAAGATCTGCACGTAGACTTGGTAGGGCTCCGTCAACTTCATGCCATTAACCTCAACGTATTGGAAGGGAGGAACGTCATTAGCTTGGGCTGCCTGCTGCAGACAGCGTATCACCTCATGCACAGTGGCAGTCTTTCCTGTCCCGGGGACCCCAGAGATGTACATGCACCTAGGGCAGGAAGGGAAGAACTGTAAGCGAAGTCTGTGCCAGCCATGTAACGCCAGAAAAGACGGAGATGCCTGAAATGTGGGGGTGAAGACAGTAAGGACCACCGCTGGACGCGGTCAGAGTAGGACGTGTTTAGACAGAATCATCCCACAAGCAAGGCTGTACACAAAACTGCCTACCATTGAAGGCCAGTGTCCCCCAAAAGCCTCCTGTGCTCAGAGGTGGGGCTTGGGGAAGGAGATCGGATCACGGGGCACTGTGCTCCTCAGTGGACCTAGCTGTCGGTGAGGACAACAGCCATGGTGGGAGGAGGTGGGGGCTGCTCGGAGACGGGGGCGGGACCTAGCATGCATCCCTCCCCAGCTGCTCTCTTCCCTCTCTGCTCCTCGCTGCCATGCCTGACAGCTTTCCTCCACGCAGGCCCGGCCGCCACGCTACTCCTGCCTCTGAGCCTGCCACCCATGCACCAAGAACCTCTAAAGCCTGTTATAACCTATGACTAATATAGCGCCGCTTTCCTGTTCTGTATGCGTCGTTTTGCGCCAAGAGCCCCCTCCCTGTTTCTTGTGGTGACCCACATCCCCTTTTCCCAAGTATTCTGAAGTTAAAGATAGTTACAATTTTAGATTGCCCAAGGACAGAGCTGACCGGAAAACTGGGTCAAACGACAATAACCACCTTG
>RJWT010033447.1:0-13930 GCA_004365215.1 Cuniculus paca
GGTCATATTTTTCACAGTAATGACCTATGTGTTCTCTGAAAAGACAAGATGAGATATCTGGATTCCTACTACCTCATCAAGTCATTCAGAGCTGATCTTTTTGAGCAATCTTGCATCTATCCCTAAATTCCTATTTGAGATTTAGTTTAATCCAGATAGTGTGTCCTAGAACAAGGAAATGGAACCCCAACTCACTACAGCTACTGTTACTCATCTGGTATGTGGCATATTTTCATAGGACCCACATTTGCCATACTCTCGTGGATACAGCTTGTGAATTTCTCTGAGAGGAAGACATTGCCCATCACCTTAGCTTTCAATAGACCAGGCATACTGTGCAGTGGATCCTGTGGCTTACTTTTCGCAATGAAAAGATGAAGAATTGGGTTGGCAGGGTAGAGATCAAGTGGGCAGCTGACCAGGGGAAGAAGAGTAAGAGGATACTTTAGTAAAAGAGAGTAGAACTGAGAGAAAAATGATGCTCTGGAAGCTAGGAGCCTAGAAGGAGTGGGAGTATGCTCAGACAAAACTAATTGAAGTACAGTCTGTGGAACTGGGTGTGTCTGCTCTTTGTTCCACTTCTGAAGGAGACAAGTTACAAAACGGAGAGTGAGTATTTAGAAACCAGCTATTCCAAACTGGATCGAATAACTCCAAAAACAAAAGTAAACTCTTTGTTACATTAATAACTTTACATATAGATGTACGTGATTCCTTTTTAAATGTATAAACAATTTCTATTTCTTATAACTCTTATTCTAGTGAGAGTTGGAGAATAAAAGCTGTAAGTATAACAATCATTATTTTAGTTAACCTAGTTTAAAGATTTTATAATAATTTATTCTTTTATAGATACGTATAAATACATATGGAAATGAATTTCAGGTTTTTTGAATGTAATATTAAAAGCTAGGGTTTATATTTAGTATGTCTTTTTAAATAACTTTAAACTGATTAATTCTTGCATCTACAATGAAAAATAAATCTAAAAACAATGCGAACTGTCTTTTACTACAACTAAACTGAAAAGTATGTGCTAGAAAAATGTCAAAATTGTCAAGAAGAAGACTAGCTAGACAGGTAAACTACATTATACAAAGAAAAAAGATAAATAAAGAAATATTAAGGAAAAGTGATGAAACTTGGGAGAATGGAATTTGTGATAGTAGATGATTTTTTAACGTTTATATAAGTATAGTCTACATATAACTTCTAGTATCATCCCAGGGCAATGAAATATTGTACAAGCAAGACCAACCTATATATTCTATTCCCTATGCCAAACATCAGATGAAACATGAAAGAATTAGTTTATTCATGAGTGAATAAAGAAAAGAAAGTAGTATGAATATAGTAGGACATTTAACCATAACAAATCTTTTGGATTTGTTTTTGACTTAATTATTCTATCCCTCTTTTACTTATGCAGTTATTCAATAAATAATTTATATCTTTAGGAATATTACATCTGTTGGGCTCACATTATTTATATATTTGGATTAAATAAGGGTAACTACATAGAAGAATAAAATTTCTAGTATCTAAGGGATAAATCATACTAATACTATTGCATAATTCATTGTAATTTCATTATTTCCATACAACTCTTTGTGTATATAAATACCTAGGAACACACACATACATGTTTTGATTATTATCATTTAAGCAATTTTTGTTATTTTAGAGGTCATAAATTATTTCCTGATCATTAAAAAGTTCTCTATAATGTCATTTTAATGGTTGTGTGTTTTTCCCCTAATTATCTTTGTGTGTGTGTTTTTTGTGTATATATGTGGGTATATAATTAATCTAATTACCCTCTTTTTGGAGGTATGTATGTTGCTGACAGAATTTCACTATTACAAAAAGATTGTGTTGAGTATACTTGAGTTTCATATGAACATATCTGTAAATATTTCTTCTGGTAAATTCACAGTGTCCTTATTGCTAGTATTTTGCACACTTTGGGAGCTTCCCATTTATATTGCTATTTATACTAAATTTCCCTAGAAAAAAGTTTTAACAACTTTTTTCTGGCCTGCTATTAAAAAGGACACATAGTTTAAACCCTTGTGACAAAGGGGTGCTACTAAATCATCTTTTGTTTAGCTGAATATGTGGTTAAATAATTTCTTTTGTTATTTTATTTTTTTATTTTAAAGAAAAAAACAATGGTACAAAATTTAAAAACAAGGTTGTAGGAGAGAAACAATGGTTAGTACATTGCATATTGTTATCTAAAGTAGTTGCTCATATTACAAGATATAGGTATGAAATATTGATCTAACAATGTAGGCACAAAACTTTCTTTCAATGAACAAATAGCAATTAGTAGTATTACTAGCTTACATATATATATATATATATATATATATATATATATATATCTCAATCTATCCATCCATCCATTGATTTTTCCTTTTTCTTTCCTTCTATTTTCCTTCTATTTTCCTATTTCCTTCCTTCTATTCTCCTTTCCCCCATCCCAGTTTCTCTTCCCTTTTGAACAGTTTCTTCCCATTTCACAATATCTATTGTACATTCTGAGTCTTATTTACTCTTTCAGCTTCTTGTACAAGGGAGATAATACGAGTCTGATTTATTTACACATGCAAGTCTGATTTTTTAATTTATAAGGATGATCTCAAATTGCATCTATTTCCCTATAAATTCTCTAGTTTATCCTTCTTTAAAGCTGAATAGCACTCCATTGTATAAAAATACCATACATTTTTATCCATTCCTTGGTTGATGGGAATTTGAGTTGTTTCTAAGATTTGGCTATTGCAAATTGTGCTGCTATAAACATGGGTGTGCATATATCACTGTGGTATGATGTTTTTAATTTTTCTCAGAAGATATCCAGAAAGGGAATAACTGGGAATATTTGCTCTAGTTTGCCAGGCATGTAGATCAAAATACCATTAATATACCATAGAACTAGAGAAAACATTCTTAAAATTCATCTGCAAGCAGAAGAGACCTAGAATGGCAAGGGCAATCCTAGGCAACAAAGGCAAGACAAGAGACGTCACAATCCTAGCTTGAACTTATACTACAAAACTACTAAATCATAACCAATGACAAAACAAAGAGTAAAAACTAAAAGAGTTAATGTATTTTCATAAATTTCAATTATATTTCTACTGGCATACACACACACACAAGTATATAGAAATTCTTCATTCTTATTTTTGAAGACTGCAAAATTACTAAATCCTGTACAAGTACATGGAAATTACCTATTTATAATTAAATCTGATGTGTTCCAACACAAAGAAGTAATTTATTTCCCATCTTTTAAACTACTTTCTGTCATTCACCAGTGTTGTTTAAGGATACAGTTACTTAAATTTGGAATTTTTCTAAAATGGTTTAAAAATGAGTGAATTATACAAATAAATGCACCTGATCTTAGCCAAAAGGCCAGTAAGTGATTATTATACAAATAAACAAAGATAAAATGAATAATAATTTGAATAGATGATCTTGGGAGTGAGTTACGTGACACCTACTCTAAAGAGAAAATAAGATTTTCAGGTTAGGGGGAAGAAACTTTAAAGTCTACACATCAAAATGGTTTCATGTGGTGGTTTCCATGTTTTTATCAAGCTAAGGGATCTTCAGTATGTTTTTAGAATCATTAGTCATAATCTAGAGAGAGAAGGAGAGAGGCTGAGAAACAAGTACAGATGGGGCCAGACAGGGACAGAAAGAAATAGAAGACAGAAAAAAGACAGAGACCATGAGGGGGGAGATAAAAATTGTTTTGTGTATACAATTACAGGCTACGTATCTTGCGGCCATAATTTTTGATTGCTATTTTATTTTCCCTCTTTTTAAGATTACTTGTTTCAATTCTTCCCTTTTTAATCTATATGCTAGCATATATATATTAATGCTTCTTCATTTTTGAAGACAGCAAAATTACTAAATTGAGATGTTGTCATAACTCACAACAGCTGGCTTACACTGTAACCAGCAAATGAACCTATATACTGAGAGTTCTTAGTAGTCTTCTTTATTCTAAGTCTTAAAAATCTTTGTATACTAAGATATTTGCCATTTGGGAACTCATTTTAGGATTACTAGTGAAAGTCTCTGACTTTATATCCCACACGAAATAAAATCAATTCAAGTAACAAAATAAACTGAAATATCTTATTTTTTCCCTGTTGAATTAGAAATCCTTACAAAATAAACATTTGAGATTTTCTGTGTAACACTGACCTGTTGAAGTTCTGAGCCTGAGTTTTCATGATTTTATTTTATTAGAGCTAGACAAATAGATATTTGTAATGATCACCCACTTTCAGCTTTTCTATCTAAGGGAGAAAAGTTGTCAGACAGCATGTAAGCATCTTGGTCAATCTAGCCTGATTACTTTCCTCCAGCAATGGGCGATTTTAATTTCCTGTCACATTTATAGTCATTATATTTGAGAAAGGGCAAAATAGGTTAATGAAATCATTATAATTTCATTCAAATGATATATATTTTAAAAGCTCAATTAAAGAATGAATACTAGGGTACTACATTTGTGTTGCCTAATGGAGACCATTGCTGTGTGGTACCTGTAAAGACCTGGAGCAAACACATTCCCCAATTCTAAAATAAATGTGAAGTCATTATCTCCACTAAATATATCTATAAAGTAAATTTATTGTGAATGATAGGTGATAAATATTGTAAAAAATATTTTGTAGGAAATTCACAGTTTCATTGTCTGCATAATGCATGTTTTATCAAATTTCTGTTCCTTTTAATATAGCATAACAAAGTTATTAAGGTTATGTTTGACTGGAATTTTGACTTCATTATTCACTAGATACTTGACTTTGATTATACTAATAAGCTTCTTAAATTATCCTTTTCTTTGTCTGTTAGGTGAAACATTTTAATGTTAATATGGTCACTATGAGGAGGCAATGAGTTAAATAATAAATCATGTTAACTGATATATAATGAGGTTAAATCATGTGGTGGTTAAGCTTAACTGTCAACTTGATTGGGTTGGGAGCCACGAAAAGGATTGGTAAAACATAATTCTGGGTGTGTCTGGGTGGGTCATGGGGGCATGACCTTGGGTAGTATATCTGGCTCCTTGCCCTTTACTCTCTGTTGCTGTTCTCCTGCTATGCTTTCCATTGTTATGAACTAAGAAGCTTTGCTCTACCATAGTCTTCCCTCTTGATGTTTCAGCCCTGCAGCTCCCTGACCATGGAATGAATCCACTGAAGCCATGAACCAAATAAATTTCATATGCTTTAAATTGTGATATCATGTGTTTTTGTTCAGCAACTGGAAAGCTGACCAACACAATAAATTTTTTATGTCAAGCTTTTGATATATGGTTGTTTCTGAGATGATACAGGCACTGCCTCTCCCCAGTTCCTTGGTGTTCAGGTGGGAATTATCATAGCAATATCTGACAGGAACACTTAACTCATTTATTATCATTCATCATGTTAGGTAGGTTTTATGAGTATTCCTTTTGTACAGATGAGGAAATAATGGAATCATAAATTAAGGAGTTGTGCAAAAATGCATGACTGGTTATTATTGAGTTCATATGAGACTTAAGGCAGTCTGTGCCCAGAGTCATTTTGTTTTCTTTTCTGTAGCACTGTCAGTGTATATATTTATGATGAATCTTCAAATTCTGGACAAAACACCTAAAAAGATTTCATCCTGCAGAGGAAAGAGAAATGATCCTCCTCAACCACATTTAATTGTCCTCAGCCACCAGGACACCTGCCTTTGAGTACAAAATCCCTCCAATTTCTAGGTGGCAAAAAGTTTCACATTATACAATTATGCCAGAATTCTTACACAGGACAAAAAAAAATTCCTTGAGGGCATTCAGCTGTGCCTTTTCCCCAGAACACTACTGCTCCTTCAGGCTCTGGCACAAATGAACTATGTTCTTCATGTAAGTTGCCTCCTGAATACCTTCTCTGGGTCTAGCTCCAGGCAAAAAAAATGAGAGGAATGCAGTGGTTTAGTCCCTGCATTGTAGGTCCTTACAATCTTTTTTTAGCAAACATACACCCATAATGACTGAATTTCTGTGGAAATTTAGGAGATGAATAGTGTTTGTTTCCAAAACAAACTAACAATTACAAAAAATTATATTTGATTAGAAATACAAGGAAGAAAACTATACCTGCTTTAGAATTATTTTCTGTCTTCCACTCAATGACAAGAATCCAAATATATCTATTTCTATGAAATGTTGGAGAGAATGAAATTTGCTATATTTTCCTTACAAAGACTATGTATTTTCTAGGAGTACATAAGAAAAATAAAACAGAGTGATGTTATGAGAATCAATTATTGGTAGACTAAGACCTACTGAGATTTTAGACATGTATTTTGTGGATGAACTTTAATTCTTTATATCAAAATTCTGTTATAAGAAAAATAATCCCAGATTATATGGTTTGATGTGCCAGAATAAGTGAAGATCTAAGAAACTGAATAATATATGTGCAAGTCAAAACAAACATTATGGTTAGAAAAATGCTATGATTAGAAAAAAATAGTTCATTTTTGTCTTAAATTGAGCTAAATAGATATTAATGGCATATAAATTAAAAGAGAGTGGTTGGAATTTAAATCTTACATTCTGCTGATGTCAGAAGTCAGGTAGAAATAGCATTAACAGAAATTTTAATAAGTATTCATATTACATATCTTGAGTCATCACTAAACTATAAATTATGAGCATATCACCCAGAGAACAAATCAAATTAAAAATAACTGAATTAACTCATAAAAGTCTAACCAGGATTAAAAAGGAAAATAATAAAAAAAAAATCTAACCACTGAAAGTTCAGTTATAAAGTAAACTTATTAAATCTAATAGACAAGAGACTCCTGCAATTTAAACCTGTCCCTCACAAGAAAGATTGTACCAAAACGACCTCATAATTTTTGAATTGTTTAAAATGGCTGATAGTTGAATGAAAGAGAAAAAGTTGAGTGAATGAAATTGTTCACTCTATATTATTGCTTTAATTACTCTATGCATGCAGGTCAATTCCCAGTTGTATAAAGGCCAATGTAAATGTTTTGGAAGACATTTTAGGGAAGTTGTTATGGTTTGTGTCTAGGTGGCCCCCCAAGCCTCATGCTGTCTTGGAGGTGGCTGAATCTAGCATTTGTAATTCGGACGTTGTTTAGCACTGGGATTAGCAGTGTGAGTGCTGCATCCACCCAGGGGTGAAGCCGGCATACAATGTAAGGTCGGGAAGGAGGCGTGCTTTTCCCTCTTCTGCACTGTTTGCTCTTGCCACTTGAAGCCTCCATGAATGGCTGCCCCTCAGCCATGCCACCCTGCCTTGGAACCAGCTGAGTATGGACTAAAACCTCCATAACTATAAGAAATAAACCTCTCCTTCCCTAATTTTGGGCATCAGGTATTTTGTCTCAACAATGAGAGAAAAGTAAGCAAGACAGAAGTATATTTGTAATTTGAAAACAGCAAAAAGAAATGACACAAAAGTACAAAATGAACAGGAAAAGAAAAAGCTGGCTATGTAATATGACTACATAAATTAAAAGCTGTTTATTAAAAGACCATAAAAAAGTGAAAATAGGAATCTCAAGTTGAAAGAAATTATTTCCAATAGATAAGAGTGACAAAGGTGCAATTTGAAACTCTACAAATAATAAGGACAAAAATTATAAAATAAGAACAAAGATTCAAAGTACAGTTGGCAAAGGGGAAATGTGAATTATGACTTAAGTCTGCCGAAACATTAGCAGCAAAATAAAAACTAAAATCATAATATAATAGCACTTTACATGTAATCACATTGTTATAAAAATTCATAGCCTTCAAATATCAAATATTGGTGATGATATGAAGTGACAGAACTTTTACACAGTGTTGGCAGGTGGGAATGTAAATTGGTACAAACACTTTGGCAAATTACCTGGCACTATCTATGAAACTTGATGACATATATGTCCAGGGACCAGATATTCTAATACTCTGCCTTTAAAGGGAAGTATTTTGTATACATGTGTCCCAAGAGACATAAGATTTTCAGAGAAGGAGTTTTTGTAATAGCAATAACACTGAGAAAAGAATTAATTGTCTATCAACAATAGACTAAATAAATACAGTTATCTAATTGCAGTACATTACCAACTAGCAATATAAGTGAGTGACAGCTGCCTGTAATATCATAAAGTGGAGAAATTAAAGTTCAAGAACTTTAAATTTGACTAAAAAACAAATCTCAGTTAGATATGTGTAAAATTACATTTTAATAAATTTTAGAATTATGTGAAACGTACAAGGATTTCAACTACAAAAACTCAAAGCAAGCGACAATATTTTTGTAAAGTAGACGAAAAATAAATTTAAATTTCAGAGTTGAAGTAAAAATGAAGAACAAACAGAATACATAAGGGCAGAAGTATTATGAAGAAGATAGAAAAAGAAACTATGTTCAGCCTTCACTTAAGAAAGTCTTTTGTATGGAGGAGTTTGTTTCTTAACATTCCTTGTAATTTGTATTTCATTTTCTAATTAAATATGCCTTAGATATAAAAACTAAGTTTAAAAATGACTCTAAAAATTAGAATTTAAAAATGCCCTAAATGGAAAGAAAATTTGTATAATATTCAAGAAATTTTATGTAAATTATTACAAAATGTTATTAAAATATATGCACTTAAATTATATGGAATATCAATTAGATTTTATTGGCTACTTAAAATGCTACATAGCTATGAAAGGTCATAAATTTATTTTATTACTAATTTATGAAAATTGTGAAAATGTGTGTTCATTACATCATAACACAGTCAGTGCCAACTCTTTCAGATTTCCACTTAAGAAATGCAAATTTTGAATAATGTCTAGTTGGAAGCTGGTTAACGTGGTCATCAAAAATGCTTTACTTCTTTCCATGTAAACATTCCTAATAGAGATTCTTAGTAACACATATGAAATTTAATGTAATGGCCTTACTTAGAATTTTCAAATAGACAGGGCCAGGGGCCAGGGTCATAATTTAAATCAAGACTGCTATAGCAACTTGATTTTCTATGAGTAAATCACAAAGTTAGGTAGAATTCCATTTATAGATTTCATTTTTCCTCATATATTTCTTTAAGTTATTTCATGTCACTAGGAAATTTTTACATTCCTATTCTCTCTCTCAATTGCATAGAAATAGGGCTCTCACCTGTCTTATTCAGACTTCTAGGCTGTTGAGCACAGTGACTGTAAGTAGTACATACTTGATAAATTCTTATTAAATAAACAAATGGATCATTTAACACAAGTTAGTGTCCAGAGGACTGATAAAGATAAAAGACTATTATCTCCTGTATTGGAGATTCATCCCAGGACCTATACACTAGAACTTTTAAATAATTTGTTAATTAATTAATTAATTACTTGCTTTTGAGGTAGTGCCTTGCCAAATTGCTAAGTTGCCCTGCCTGGGTCAAACTTGCTATCATTTTGCCTTAAACGTGTGAGTTAAACCCCTAGCCAAAAGATATTTTTAAAATAATATAATACACTAAACCTTTCTTCTATTTAACACTTAAATGCTCACAAGGTTCCAAAACATTAATTTAAATTTTAAAAAATTAATTTTTTTGTTGTAGTATGTGATCACTCATTCACTGATTGTGTCAATTTGAATAAGAAGCATCCAATTAAATTGGATCAGCACAGTTCTGGGTGTGGTTGAAGGGATTTACTGAAGACAGAATACTCGCCTTAGGTGTGAGTGACAGCAACCAATAGGCTTGCAGCCTGAATGGAAGAGAAGGGAAACAAAGAAGGAAGGTTTTCTTCTATTTACTTGGAGAAGCACCAGTCTTCACCTTCACCTTGGACATCATCTGACTTCCAGGGTCTACTCTTCAGCCTTCCATTGCAGATCCTTTGGCCTCCTAATAAGGATTCACTTGGGGCAGTACCGTGAGCTCCAAGCCATCATGTGGGTCCTTCGGAACCCCAGTGCGCAGACAGACATTTAGCTCCCTTCCACACCTGACTCTATGGGCGGCCGTTGTCAGCCAATGTTGTAAACTCTTATATTCCCATATCTTGCTTTATATCTGTTTCTCTAGTAATCACCAATGGATACAATAATATATTCACATGCTTTGAATTTCAGTAAAATATGTATGTTTAGAAAAACTGGTTGTGCCTATTTCTTTCTCTACCAAAATTCTATTACATATCTTAAAATAATTCCTTTCTCAAAGTGCTATGCAACCATCTAGTATTTCATGAAGCAAATATAAGGAAATACAAAAATATAGTTTTACTACTGGAAGATCTTTTTATTCTTTCTATATTTAATTACATAAAATTTACATATGCTATATACTCCTTTCTGCCAATAGTAGAATGAAACTCTTAAAAATATGTTCTGAAGATTATACCATACTGGTACACTGAGAATAGCCTCGATCTTTTCTACAGATAAGTACTATAGCATTATGTCACTGTACAATATCTCACTGAATTCATTGTCTTTTGTTCTTTCCAGACTTATGCGTTAAAAGCAATATGGGGACATATAACCTCATTTTGATTTTTTTGGTGGAGTTGTCCTGCCACAGGGTAAGCATACTGATAATTTTGAACGATAGTACTTCACAATGATTATACTAGTTTGTATGTCCATAGTGTGCAAATCGAAGACTTCCAAAAAATAAATTCCAAGATGATATTAAGCATGAAAGGGTTTTGTTTGGGTCAATACCTGAAAGTAAATAAAGAAACAACCAGTTAAGGCTGAGAAAGGCTGCAGAAACTGATGTAAGTGCTATTTGAATAAAGAAAAAGTTTGAGTCTAAGCTCCTAGTTAGCTAAGCTGTCTAAGGAAAATTTGTCCAAAACTATCCGAAATATTTGAGCTGAAGGCAGTCAACCAAAGTAACACTTCTCTCCAGAATAAGGTTATCTCACTAGCCTTGCTTAATCCCGTTGGTGAGGTACTGCCTTGGGAGGCCAAAGAACGGCAGCAAGGGTGCTTGGTTCATTACACTCATTCTAGTTGGAGATTTACTAGTTGTGTAAAAATATACTAGTTTAAAAAGAAAAAGACTTCATTCTTTGCTTTGAAAATGAGGGAGGAGGTTGCCCTCCTTTTTTAGCTCTTTGAAATACATATAAAGGTTGATATTTCATCAGCCTCTGACATGGGATGATTTTTCTCAGGGACACAGGAACATGTCTGAAATAAAAACCTCAAGAGAAATTGTACCCTTGTTTCCCAGTTCCTATGGTGGGGGGGAGGAGCCTGATAGTGGCAAACAATCTATTGCAGTTACAAAATTACCTTGAGTTCATGGAGAGAAGTTTGTTTTTCTTCTCTATAAATTGACTTAGCTAATACAGATAGTCACTTGAATTACCAGGTAAAGTTAGAATGAATGATGAGTGACAAATGGTGTTGCCAAGTCCTCTTCCTTGGGGACTAAATTTTGTTTATCTTACAAACGTGTATACAATGGGTTTGTATCTGTTGGGCCATGTAAGGAGGATCGAGTGGGATTTCTTCCACCTTTGCATGCTCTCTGTGGATTGCCTGCAATGCACACTGCATGTTAGTTTAAGACTTTTTCAATGGTAAAGTGTTTCTTTCTCTCTTGTCTTTGTGTCAGGAATTTGCAGGTTGGGAGAATATTTTACTTTTAATTATATTTCCTTAACAGGTGCCACAGACAGGTATTTAGTATCAGTTTACCCACAGCTTCATCAAAGTATCTTGTCAAATTTTTCACTTAGCTTTTCTAGTTGCTCAGTTTTTCTGTCTCTAAATGAGTATATTTATATTTGAGTGTTCATCCATATTGTTGTGTGTCTTACGGAGAGGCTAAACAAAATTATGAAAATAAAACTGTTTTGAAAATATAAGATTGTAAGGATGTAAGTTATTAATCATTAATAATCTTTACTTTTGTCAATATTCTTTGAAGATATTTAAAAACATTTATAAAATTTAATGTTATCTAATGTTTAAAATAACATGAAATATACTTGAAAGATTTGCATGCGGTATATAAGTTTAGAACACAGTTTGCTAAATATTCCCAAGAAAGCATTCTTATTTGTACTTCGATTTAACATGAATACAGTTTCCATGAATAGATTCTGATATACATTGATTCCCAGTAGCATAGAAATACCACGAAAAGCACTAGTGATGTTGAGCATAAAAAGGCCTTTGCATAAATGAATAAATAAGGTATTTGGTAATGGCAATTACAGCAACCTTGTCTACTTTTCCATGAAATGAATATATCTGGGAAGGTGAAACAGACATGAGTTGGGGGAAACATAACATTAATGTAACATACCACATAATAGATCTTAGTTGGGGACAGTACTCATTTTAAATAGGGCAAGTGGAAAATTATGAATTTGATAACTGTAAAAGCTTTCTTTTTGCCCATGCAGTTTGCTGCCCTTTGATGAGTATCAATTTTCATGTTAGACTCACTCATCTTTTGAACTAACTTTCTTCAGTCTGCTATCTTAAGCTAGTTCCAAAGAAAATTGTCTTCTCTGATGTCGGCAAAGGAGCTCTGGCAGAGACCCATTCACTTGTAACAAGAACATTGTGCCAAGCAAATCCCATTTAGATATTACCATTATTAGGTGCAGCAATCAATGAAACAAACACTTATCTAAAGTAAAGGCACTCAAATACATATTCACAATGGAAAATTCTCTATTTAAATTACTTAACACACAGTGTAAAGACCAAATCTGGCACTAAATTTTCCATATCTAGACTGAACTATATGTCATTATCTTTATGCCTTTCCTGTTGTGCAGTTCCCTAGGGGTGCATTTACCTATTCTGCATTCTATCTTGGTTACTTTCTTTGACCTTTTCTTGCTTTCATTTTGCTCCTTTTGACTTACAAATCCCTTTCAATCTACAGTAAATGCAATGGATAAATAGCACGATTTTAACTTCTCACCTCTTTATTTTAAATATATTCTTTCTGCAAACTGCTAGTATTTATAGCAATGCATTGATATTCTACTTGTCCATAAAATAAAATAGTCACTACTTCTAAAAATTTTAATATTCTTTCATCACAAACACAGAACAACTAGTTTGATTTTTACTGAGTAGGAAAAATTCAACCGACAAGAATGTACATACAAACTTTTAAGACTTTATAATATCATTCACATAAAATTAAACATGTGGGTGTGGTGTTAATATTTACATTAGCAGATACAGTTGAAATAACACAGGAAAAGCTCGCTTTGATTAAGAAAAAAGGTGTATCTTCAGGCTTCATTCTATAAATATGTTTCATGATTGCCTTAATAAATGCTAGCACTAGATATTGACTGAAATGGCTGATTTCTATTACACAAATATCTGTAAGGACAGCTTGTAATGGACAACTTCCATTTGAGAAAGAAAACAACAATACAGTAACAACAAAAGCTACCTAGTATAGAAAATTGCATATCAGAAATAAAACTATGGGAGCCAGAGATATAGCTCAGCAGCATAAGCACCTGCCTGGCAAGCACAAGGTCCTGAGTTCAATTCCTGGTACCAATAAACAAATTAATTAATTAATTAAACTAAATAAAATTATTTATACATTAGTTGATTTTAAAAGAACATATCAAATGAAGTATAAGTAGTCTGTTGTATTACAATTTCTTACTCATTAGGGACAGCTGAAAACACAAACACTTGTGATAAGAAATGGTTCTCTAGTGTATTTCAGCTTGGAATCTATGATTTTCACACAAATGCTGGAGATACTTTTCTTTGTCTGGAGAAGTAAAGACCTTCATAATGTTCTCATTTGTATCAGGGCCACCATTTTATACTTCTTGTGTCTCATATCTTCAGTTTGCAAATGTTTATCATTAAAAGTTTTAACAATATTTTGAGGCATTACTTAT
>RJWT010033448.1:0-13915 GCA_004365215.1 Cuniculus paca
TGCTGTGCCACTGGAATCCAGAATTAGATGAGATCTAGTTCCCAGAGGACAGGCCCCATCTAGAGCTAATATTCCCTCTCAGGCTACCCTGGGAGTCCAGCTTCTTGGAAAACTCCAATGACAAAGACTCAGGCCTTCACGAGCTGGCTCATTTCCTCTTTAACTGGTAGAAACTTCTTCCTGGTGTGGATTCTAAATCCTGTCACCTTGGAAACACTGGCCATTGGCTCTGGTTTTCTCTTTAGGGCCACATCACCCTGTATGCCAGTCTTCTGGGTAGAGCAGCTTCCCTGCCACGTGCACCTCCACACACGTTCCTAAATGCTCCCCAAGGCTACGTAGCCCCGGGCTTTTCAGCTGCTCCTTACTGAGCACCTGAGGTGCCCACGTGGAAGTGTAAAACCCATCATGCTGCTGGGTCTAACTACCAGACCATAGGGCAGACCTGCAGCCATTAGAGGAAGCTCCTGTTGTCTGTCCCTACTGAGTGGCCACTGAAACCCATCCTCGTGTTTTAATTTTTTGCATGGTACTGGGCATCAACCCCAGACCTTGCACATACAAGACAAGTGCTTTACCACTGAGCTACACCTATAGCTCTGAAACCTATCTTCAGAATGGTATCATTCACTGTCTCTGCCTTTGCATTAGGGTAGATGAGGAGCCCAAGTCCTGGGTATATCCCTGCAGGCATGGTTGGCTCTGGGCTGGGGGCCCAGTCCTCATGCCTCATTCTGCATGCCTCCTCTGGATGTGCCTGTGAGCTTTGCAAGCAACTCTGGATCCTGAAGCCAGTGGGAGTACAGAAGAGCAGGGTATCCTGTCCCTCCTGGCAACAGCTGCACTGTCCACTGTGAGCTGGGGCTGTGCTAGTGGCTCATGGAGAGTGATGATATATAGCACCCCATCCACCTGTCCTGGGTAAAGTGGGGAAGAGAAGCCATGCCTAGGCACTCCTGGGCTGTACCTCACAGCCTGCTCCACTTTTGACAGCTGAGACTGGGGAGCCTGTGGCTCCATTAATCAATTTAAGCAGAACTGGTGGTCTGCATGGCTGATTTGCCCCAGGCCAGATGTCCCCAGAGCCTCCCCGCAGAGCAGCACTTCAGAATGTGCTCACGTCCTGCTCTGCTGCTGAGGATCAGGGCCTCTGGCAGCCCTGTAATCATCTTGGTGGCAGCTGGAGCACGTCCGGCCAAGTCTATAACTTTCTCTTTTTATCCTGGGAGTTCACAGAGAATAAATGAAGCCCTGATTTCCGAAAAGGTGAAGGAACAGTAAGTCCGCTAACCTCTTACTTGCTAGAGGCTACTGGGCTGGGAGCAGGCAGTGTGTCAAAGGTCAAGGTTCAGGGCATCAGAGGCTTGGCACCACTGAGGAGGCAAGTCCATCTGGGCCGGGGGGAAGGGGAGGTCTGCAGATAATAGCATTCCAGTGCCTTCTCATCTTGCCTTCCCCCAGCCGCCCCACCTTCTACTCCTAACCTGAGCAGCACAGATTTTGTGTAATGACAAGGAAAGGGAACATTCAGTGCCAGGCTTTTAATTACAATTGCTTCGGGCTGCTGGCCTCCATGCTGAACGACTGCGTGGAGAGTGTTTTATCACACCACAAAGCCAACAGGGTCCAACCTATGGTGTGTGCACTCAGAACCTGGTGAGGGTGGGCTGTGCTCATGGACTCACTGAAGGGCTGGGCCCCGTTTAGTTCACACAGGCATCAGGGCAACTGACCAAGTACAGCCCTGGGCTTTAGAGAGCCCCTGGTCCAGATGGAAATGCTGTGGGGACTTTTATAGCAGATACCAGGGAGGGTCTATAATTGGCAGGAGAGGGGTCTTTGGGAAGAAGGCCAGCATTGAGGATGATGAGGGTGGGCAGTACTGTCAGGTATGGCCAACTGAGAGAAGTACACTGGTAACCATACCCACAGTACTTCACAGTGTATAGAGAACTCAGGGAGGAGCATGACTTGCTCAGAGTCACACAGGCAGGAAATCAGGACTGGAGCTCAGCCTTTCACTGCATCCAGCAGCCTTTCCAGGGGTGGTCCCAGGAGCCAGAGGAGCAACCAAGGCAGGAATCGGCTGCACCACCCAGAGCCTCCAGGGTGGCCCTCGCTTAGGGCAGTACTGTGGTGACACCGGTGAGCACCACATGCTCGGAGACTCTGGAGACGGAGCACCGGCTCTGCAAGGACAAGGACTTGTGACTGGCAGAGGAGCGGGAACTGGGGTCCTTCAGAGAGCTGCAGGGACCCAGACCAGGCAGGCAGCAGGAGAAGGCAGCCTTAAACTGCTCCCGGAATTTGCCTTGGTTGGGAGACAAAAGACACAGCTGTAAGGAGACAAATACAACAGGAAGGGGCCTTGAGCCCAAGGGACACCCACACAGCTCCAGCCTAGCTGCCTGTGAGGGGCAGGGAGGGAGGGTG
The DNA here is from genome assembly GCA_004365215.1 of Cuniculus paca. Classification (NCBI taxonomy): domain Eukaryota; kingdom Metazoa; phylum Chordata; class Mammalia; order Rodentia; family Cuniculidae; genus Cuniculus; species Cuniculus paca. The sequence goes on from RJWT010033448.1 coordinate 2,434, forward strand.
AGGCTGGGATGGAGAGCCCGGGGGCAGCCTCAGCACTGCCAGCGAGAGCAACATCGAGACAGAGGCCTCAGCCCGTTCCTGAGCAAAAATGCAATTGTCATCTGATTCCTTGACTGCACTCTGGCTTAGAGCCTGGCTCAAGACGTGGTGTCTGGCTCAGGAGCCGCAGGTCACCTCGGCCCCTCTCGGTGTATATGTGGAGAGGGTTCAGGGCTTACTCGGTTGCTATGCTTTCCCCAGCTCTGCCCTGTGAGATGAAATGCAACAGCAGACCTTGCGTGTGGCAGTCACACTGTGCCAGGCACCGTGCCGGGTACCTCAGCCTCTGCCCCCCAGAGCACCCCTGTACCCTGAGAGGCTACAGTGCACTGTCCTCACTTCACAGAGATAGAACAGCTCGCCCAAGCTCCCTCAGCTAAAACCCTTCTTTTAAAGGAGAAGGGACCACTGCACACGCCCTGTGCAGCCCAGGATTATTAGGGGAACGGAGGTGATTTTGATACAAACCCTCCTTGATCAGGCATCTCTGGTGCTCAGCACAGGGCCGAGCATACAGTAGGAGCTCAGTGAATGCAGACCAGACAAAGGCATCAGGAAGGCATTTGCCTTTTCCTCTCCTGGTCTCTGAGCCTGAGTCCACGGTAAGTAAGTCTTGAGTCACAGTGAGGATTTTACTATTGACCTCTGATCTCTTCAGGTGCCTTCGTCTGAAAGTGTATTTGTGTCCAGGCTTAAACAGTTATCTGCACCTGCTCCTTATGAGCCTTGTCCCCAGTCTGAGGTTTTGTGAGTCACTTCCGTTGGACCAAGCCTGGGGGGCCAGACCATGACCAGCCTGAGACCAGGAGGTAGAGGTGGGAGCTGTGGGACCTCAGGGAGCCCAGGCAGGAGCGGGGTCAAAGAGGGTAGGACTTCCAGAGGGAAGGGTCCGAGGGCTCTTGCTGGAGATGGATCCAGGGGTAGCCCCCCAAGATTCTGGCCACCCTGCCAATGTTTCTGTCTGGACAAGCAGAACCCCTGGACTGCCCACTGCTGTTACTGTTTTACCTGACTACTCGCTCATACAATCGTGCCCTCAGCCTGGGGTTCCTGACTCCTCATCCCCTAGGCTTGGCTCCCTCTAGGAAAATGGACTGCGGTGCACGCCCCCACTGGCCCAGCCCCTGCCCTTCCACTTGCTCACGAGTGCAGAATCTGCTACTCCCTCCCAGGTGCAGGCCACTGGTAGAAGTGTGGCCTGTCTGCCCCTCGGAGCAGGGTTCCTCGGCAGGGCAGAGTCTCCCCCAAGAGTGAACCTTCTCAGAGCAGGGTTGCATTGCCCAGGAGAGAGCAGGTAAATCCTCCCCTTCCATCCTTTGTCTGGGCCCTGGGTTGGGATGAGGCTTGTCCTGGGGGCCACTGGCCCTCACTCTTCCTGCTCAGCCCACTCACCGCTGAGGAAGTTGTAGATGATGGGGTTGGCAGCGCTGTTGGCATAGACCAGCCAGTGGGAGAAGGTGAAGCAGGCGTAGACGGCTTCTCGGTCACTGGCTTGGTGGAACATCCCAAACACCCTAGCAGCAGGGTGGAGGGCAGTCAGGAATGGGGTGTTTGTGGGGGTGGCGCTCACAGACCTCTAGGGTTCCCACTACCCACTTCTGCCCACTTCATGGCCCTTGTGTGGGCTCTGGGTCTTGACTACAGTTTTGGGCTCTCAACACAGAGTATGAATGAGGAACAGGAACCAGGATGTATCTGCTTAGTCACCTGTTCCCCTGGGCCCCCATCCACCTTCCTCACAGCAACATCATGAGTCACAGACATCACCTGCTTTTCAGCTAGGGAAACTGAGGCTCAGAGAAGCAAGGGGACAGGTGGCATCACTCACCATGCTTAAGGTCACACACCCAGGACATGGCCATATACAAACCTAGACTGTCTCCTTGCAACTGTCCATGCACTTTCCCCAGCACCCCAGGGCCCCTTATCTTCTGTGCTCCTGTGTCCCTCTGCCTAGACTGCTGTCCCTCCAGACCCCTTTGGGCTTGTTCCTCCAAGTCTCTGCCCAAGTGTCATTTCCTCCAAGAGTCTTCTAAAAAGACCACTATATCTAAAACAACAACAGCCCCCCAACCTCTGTCACTGTCACTCTGTAGCCTCTTTTCCTATTTCACTTTCCCAGCAATCACAGCCACCCAATAACACACATGGAGTTTTCTGTTTACTTTATCTCACAATGGAGTGCAGCCTTTGTCACTTCATCTGCCTGGGGCACTTGTTTACACTAAAACTTGGTGACAGCGGTGCGGAGGAGCCAGGGATGACTGTAATTCCCATTTGGTGACTGAGGAGATGAGGCCCGGAGCTCGGAGAAGGGCAGCAACTTCCCCCAGGTCACGCAGTGCAGTGCAGAAGCGGTGGGGGAGGAAGAGTCCCTTCGCCGGCCCCACAATTCCTCCCACTCCCACCCTTCCCCTCGTGCTCTCACCTCTTGAGGACGTTGAGGACGCTGATGGGCAGGTAGCAGAGGGCGAAGACCAGCAGCACCACCATCAGCATCTTGGCCGTCTTCCTCCGGGCTCGCATCTGCTTCACCTCGGCCAGAAAGGCTCGGGCCCGGGGCTGGAGCTCTGCGTTGGGGCCCTGCCCCTGCTCCTCCAGCTGCTCTAAGGGCCGCTTCCAGTTCCGTACCAGTGCTGAGGTGGTGCCAGGGATCTGCCCAGCAGACACAGACACAGCAGCGCTGGGGACGGCTCCTGGGAAGGGCCGTTCTGTTTTGCTGGGCCCACTCCAGGCTGGACCGTGCAGCAGGGTGAAGGTGGGCGATATGATAAACCCTAGCAACAGGACAAACCTGATGCTTACGATAAAGACAAGCTTTCTGGATTAGGGAGCAATGTGGCACTGGTGGGGACAGGTGGCATCACTCACCAGGGCAGGATGAGGCTCCAAGATTAGATCCTTTTTCTCCATTACTAGCTCATTGTGAAACCACCTACAGCGTGCTTTTGGAAAGGTGTTATTAGCCCTTAGCTATCATGAGCCCCAGAGAGGTGGGGACCCTGCCCGGACATTCATCTTCCTTATCCTCCAGCTCTATTTTTGGGATGAGATGAGTTGTACCTCTCCCTGGCCCATGTCAGACTGTGGGGAGGGCTGGGCAAGGGACAGCAGAAGGGCAGTGGCGACAGCCCTGGGCCTCAGAGCATGCCATTGGGTTGATGCCCATAAGCCTGGGATGGTTCTTGGCTCCTGGAGCAGCCACAATATCCTCAAATCCCCTTGTCCCACTGCCACCATGGGAACCTGAATCACCCCACAACAGAGGGCCATGGGGCTGGAGTGCAGGAAACACAGAGTCTGGAGTCAGCTTGACAATCGTGAGCCAAGTGGCCTTGCCTGGCTTTGGGTTCCTGTCTGTCAGATGAGGAGGACAGCGTCTCTTCCCTGCAGGACTGGGAGTCAGGGAGGAGTGATGGCAGGGTGTGGGTGAACCTGCGCCTTCCCCCACGGCAGGTCCTGGATCTGGCCTATCCATCTCCCCACCCGCACCCTGCGTGGCCTGGGTGTGGGTAAATACTATACATGGAATGTAAGTGACAGTCGAGCCTGATCACGCTCTGGCCTGCATATTCTCACTGCCCAGTGCTGACCCAGTCTCACTCTGCTTGTGCTAAGGCCTCTGAGCATCCCTCTCCCCATGAAACCCACAGTGGGCCCACTTGTAGTGGAGGGAAGAAGTCAGACCCCAGTACTGGCAGGCTCTGCCCTCACTGGCCTTGCCAGGAGGGTCGCCTTTGCTCAGCACTGTGACAGGGAAAACACTGCCTCTTTTGTTGGACAGTTGTAAGACCCTGGATGTAACGCCTAATTTGGCAAGCAACTTGGAGCTGCTGTTATTGTTGTGGTAGTGCTACACCGAAGCGTTGGAACACACGGGTCCAGGTTTTAATCTCTGATTTTTTACTTACTAGGTGAGTGCTTTGGGGGACCTTACATTGCTTCGCAGGGCCTCCATTTCTTACATATTAAGTGGAGGATAAGATGTGGTAGCAAAGAGGCTACAAGGTCAGCTAGGGGCAAATGGTACAATAAATGGCAGCTACTGAACTAGAAAGATGCTGGTCACTCTTGTGCCCCAGGGCAGGCACTAGCACTTTGGGCCTTGAGATCCCTATGTCTCTAGGTCTGGGCTCCTCTGCAGGGCCACAGCCAGGGGCACATGTTCTGAAGGCAGAAGACTGTCTGCTCCCTTTGACTGTGGCCTCATCCCTCCCAGCCCAGTCAGTGCCACCAGAGTGGGCCTCACCTGTCGGCCCCAAAGCTTGCGGAAGATCTGGAAATAGGCCATGGCCATGAGGGCCAGTGGGGCCAAGTAGGTGACGATGAAGAAGCAACTGTGGTAGATCTTGGGGTAGAGTTCATCTGTGGGAGCCGAGAGATACAAAGGTCAGGCCCAATCTCAGAGACCCATCCTGCCCTGAGAGTGATGCCATCCTGTCCCCACCAGGGTCAAAGAAAGGCTTGGGACAGCTCTATCCCATGTGGGCACCATAACAGGGTCTATCGTAGAGGGGCCCCAGCAGTTAGGGGCACCCACATTGGAAGTGCCCTGATAGTTGCCCACTGTTACCTGCCCAGCGTTCGTCACAGACAGAGAAGAGCCAGGTGCGGTTGGCCAGCTCAGGCAGCACGCTGCTACATTCCATGACAGCAGCCTGGGGCACCATGACAGCCAGTGACACGGCCCAGATGCCCAGGATGGAGCCCCGGGCGCGCCGGGCAGTGCTCTTGAACAGCAGTGGGTGGCAGATGGCATACCAGCGGTCCAGGGCGATGAAGCTGAGTGTCAGCACCGCCACTGACACCGACACGGCCTGCCTCGTGGGGACATGACATTAGAGGTGTGAGGGGTAGGCATCTGGGGTGGGGGGCACTGCCCAGAGATACTGGGTGCGGGATAAATCCTGACTCTGCCACTTACTGGAATCACCTGGGAAGTCACAAACCTCTGAACCTCATCTGCAGAGTGGGAATACACCATCTACCTGGCAGGATTCTGGTGAGGCTAAATAAAATCATGTATGGAAAATGTCCAGTTAGAGACCTGGCATAGAGTAGGTGTTCACCTGCTGTGAGTTACTCCTTACACTTATGGAACTTACTATGTGCCACATACTGTTCTTACCCATGCAATAATCCATCAGGTGGATGCTATGTTACAGATGAGGAAACTGAGGCACGAAATTCTCTCATCTGTCTTCATGCTTAAGATCACCAGAGCTAATCAGCTGAGTGAAAAACCTCAAAAGACTGGGAAAATCCAAAAGGGATTTCTCTCTCCTGGGAAAGCCACCCCTTCCTCAAGAGGTTAGGAAGAAGTTTTCATTCTGGGAGGCAGAGATGAGTGTGGGCCAGTAGTGTGGAGGCATCGCCTCCAGGGGTGGCCCCTTGGGATCAGGAAGCAGGCTCTGTGAGTATTAGTGACAGTATCACTGTAGGCTTGTCCCTCTCTTCTGTGTGCCCATGTACTCAAAGGCGACTGTGTGTGTGCACACACGGCCAGGCGAAACGCCTGTGACAGGGAGAGCATCTCTGAGCATGTGGGACTCTTGGTGTCCTCATGTGTCCACCCTGGTAGCCTGCCCTTGCTGACAGTAGGGACGACTCTGCAGGGGTACTGAGCCACCCTGACCTGAGACCTACATAAAGCCGTGGGTGGGTTTGGACAGGTGTGACAGGCTGGTGAGTGGTGCTCACCTGTAGATAGGGGATGACTTTGCAGAGTGTATGGCCGAAGAGCCAGGACTCCGTGATGTCCACTAGCAGGCTGGCTGGCAGGCAGATGGCTGTTACCAGCACGTCGGCCAGGGACAGGTTGACGATGAAGTAGTTGGTGACCGTCCTCATGTGGTGGTTCCGCCACACTGCCAGGCAGACTGGGTTGTTGGGGAGAGGGGATGAAGCCAGCAGCAAAGCCACGCCCACTCCAGTTCACACCCAGCCAGAAGTCCCCGCCCCTCCATGGGCCCAGGACCCCCTCCAGTCCCAGGGGAAGTTCTCAGCCCCACAGCTCGGGAGGCAGACCTACCCAGGGTGTTGCCCACCAGGGCTGTAAGGAACACGGCCACATAGGCCGCGATGAGGACCCACTCATACTGCTTCGGATACAGATAATCACGCCACAGGTAGCGCAGAAACTCGTCTTCGTAGTCTGGAGGCACGGGGGATGGATCCCCACTGCCAGTGGGGACCCCCGTCTGGGCCCCTGGGGTGGTCGAGGGCTCCATGAGGTCAGGAGCCGCTGCAGTTAAGGGGCATCCTGGGTTCCGCAGGGACCCGGGAGCCTGATCTAGTCCTCAACTTGCACCCAGGCCTTTGGGGTCCCAGCCTAAAGCTCCTGGAAGAAAGAAGGAAGGAAACATTAGGGACTGTACCCTGTCACTCCATATGTGTGCCGCCTCCTCACTCTCAGCCGTGGACCTGGGTTACATCCGAATTCCACAGAGGCTGCTCCTGTGTAACTTACCTCATCCCCTTCACCCCCACTTTCTCCATCTAATGCAGTCCAACCGTACCTGCCTTCAAGGGGCGCAGTGATGAGCACAGCGCTCTAATCCCTGCTGAGAGCCCGCACAGGAGGCCAGCCTTACGGATGTTGCGGGGTACCATTATTAGAGAGCCCTACTTTGCAACCGGGGAGAGGCTGAGCCCCCTGCTGAAGGTGACAGGGCGACTAAGCCAAGTCTGTCGGAATGCACCAAACACTACAGGTCTGGGACAAGCTGTTTGCATTGCAAAATTCTTTCCTGGAGTTCACAAGATTAACGTTTGGTCAGAAAAAAAGGGTCGAGGCAGGTATTAGAGACCCACGCCCCACCCACCAGACCCTGCCCTGTGGGCGCGCACACGAACACGCCCACGCCAGGAAGGAAGCGGGGAGCCCGCACTGACCACCTCCCTGGCTCCTCCCCTCCCCCACCATATCCCACCCTGAGGGGTGCTCCCGCCCGCTGCTAGGGCCTGCTGGAAACCCCGGGCCGCCATGCTCCCCCGTGGCCGCCAGGGGTCGCTGGGCGGGTGCGCAGGCCGCTCTCCATTCATAAATCCGGCCTCGCCGCCCGCGCCTCCCTCCTGTCTAAAACCCCTCCTTCCCCCGGGTTGCGCAGGGACGACCCCGGACTTGTGTAGTAGGGTTGATGGTCCCTGGAGACCCATGGGGGAGAGGGAGGGGACTCCGCACCCCACGGGCTCGGCCGACCGGCTCCCTTGGCGGGACCTCCCTGCACTGGGAGGCTGCGGGGGGCTGCGGAGGGTGGGCAGAAAGAGCGCTCGGGGTTCTGCAGGAGCCTACCTGGAGGTGAGCGGAGTCGGATGATGACCCAGCCTCCCGGCATCCAGGTTACCCGCCCCGAGATTCGGTTCCCCCACTCCCACCGCCGCAGGTCCCTTGGACCCCCGATCCCTAGCCCGGGGGTCCCCCACGCCCCGCACCTGTTGGCTTCGGAACCCGGGCGTTTCCGGCTGCTGGTCCCTGGACCCTGCGCCCGGGACTTCGCCTTCCTCCGGGAAAGGCCGGGCCCCTGGGCGCGGGGCTGGGGAAGGGGCCGGGGAGCCCCCTCCCGAGGCGCTGCTGCCTGAGTACCCGGCCGAGTGCAAGCCCCGGCTCCAGCGCGGGCGGTGGCTCGGCGCGGGCTCCACCGAGCTGCGCGCTGCGGGGAGGGGAGCCCCAGCCGATCCGGGCTCCGGGTTTCCCAGCCCGAGACCCGGAGGCGGAGGGACACGCTCATCCTCCTCGCCCGTCGCTTCAGGCTTGCATCCTACCTCCATTCATGCGTCCACCCATTCATTCATAGGGTCCGCGTTCATTCAGCATTCATGTCCCCCGCCACCGCGCATTCAGGGCACGCCGAAGGTGTGCAGAAGATCCCTGGGCAGATTCGGGGACCACCGCGCAGAGGTGGACCCATGCCCCACCTCTCCTCGCCGCCTTACCTCGCTGATGAGGCTGGTGGCACAGGTTGGTCACGGGGCTGAGAGGACGCCTGCACCTCTTCCAGCCATGCTCGGGGCGCTGCTGGAGCAGCGCGCTCCCAGCGATGCCAGAAAGCCCTGCTCTCTCATCTCCCCATTCTCTCGGCCCTTAAGGCTCTTTTTTGTTCATACTTACCTTTCCCCTCGCAAGACAGGGACGGGAGGTGAAGACCGAGAGGAGAGCCAGAGGGGCCCACGAATTCAACAAATGTCTACCAGGCTGTGTGTGAGGCAATGAACCTATAAAATTCAGCTGCCGCTCCTATAGGGTCCCAGGTGCGTGACCTCATTTCACCGTCACGTCGACCTGGTGAGGTAGCTGATACTCTTCCCATTACACAGACGAGGACACTGGCCGAGCTTGGTCCGTGATTTGCCCAAGGTTACCCAGCAGAGTCAGAGCTGGGCTCAAGACTGGATTCCTTTCAGTTCTACCAGGTGGGTGAGCAGCCAGGCACCTCCTCTACGATGTGAGTGGAGCTTGGAGAGAATTCAGGGGCCAGTGGGGCACAGCAGGGCAGATGGCTCTGCCAGGGCTTCCTAGAACAGGAACACCTACATGGAGACCTGAAGAATGAGAAGGTGACCTTGCACGGGGCTGGCACTGGAGGCAGGTCTTTAGGGTAGAGGAAGCAACAGATGCAAAAGTCTGTGGGTTGGCCCTTCTGGGAGTCACAGGTAGGTGAAGGGTGACAGACACTTCAGCTTCAGCCAGTCACTTTGGCCATTCCCTGCCTCAAGGCCCCACCCTGCTTTCTCACCCTCTAGATTCACACTACTCCTCTCCTTTGGGGTGACTGCTGAGATGACCCTTCATCTTCCCTCTGCAGCCAAAGCCTTTTCGAAGGTGCTGGAGAAGGCTTGTGTTGGGCACAGGACACATGGGAGGGCAGCGAGGGCAGCACTGATAGATCCAGAGACTGTCACTTCTTCAGAAGGGAAGGGAGGGCTGAGGCTAAGCCCAAGGCAAAGCTTTTTCCTTGGGCATCTGCACGGGGGTGATGGGTTACAGATTGTCCTGCCTGCTGCTCTAGGAGCTGGCAGAGGAAGAGGAAGAGATGTGGGACTGAAGAAAAGATGGACTGACTGGTATATGTGTGTATGCATCTGAGTAAGGGGTCATTGTATCACATAAAGGTTGTGTGTGTCTAGGTTATATGGGTTTGTGTCTCTGTGCACTCGGGTAGAGGACGAGCTCAGGTGGATGACTGGAAGTCACCCTGGGTGGGGTGTGTCTGTATGGGTCTTGATTTGTCCCTGTGTTTTGGTGCTTGTGTCTGTAAGGTGTGTGTGTGTGTGTGTGAAGGGTCTGCCTGAACTATGCTTTGACTAGCACTGGCCTCTGATATGCTCCTCTGTGAGTGTGGAAATGCCTTTGTGTCCATGACTCTGAGTGTGTGAATGTGAAAATCGATACATCTGTTCCCACAGCGATGACTCAGCCCTCCGAGTTACTCTCCCATCTAGGGCTGCAACCATTTGCCAAGTATGGACTGGGGAGGGGGCTGCAGCCCGTGGGGGATGGGAGACAGATCACACAGGGAAAATCAAAGGGCAGCTGCAACAAACAGGGTGCAGTCAGTGAAGCAGAAGGTGCAGACTGGCATGTGTGTGGGTGGTGGGCACCAGCGGAGCCCAGCACAGCCCAGGCTCAGAACCCAGACAAAACTTAGAGCTATGCAATTCGTGGCCTCCCAGACAACCAAGGTTGGAGTGAGTAAAGGGGTCCTCAGGTCCCCCGGTCATTGTACGTGGGAGTGCATGTGTCTGGGTGGAGAGTGAATCACAGTTGAGCATGTCCCCACCCCAGCCAGATTATCCAATTTTGCAGAGACAGTCCCATCTTTCCTCATGAGGGGTCCTACCAACTTTTCTCCCTTTAATCCTAGGCACCCCAAAATAGCTGCTCCCTAGACAAGAGATCATAAGGCAACAAACCTCCTCCCACATCAGACCTGGGCCAGCAGGAGGCTGTAGGTTCCAGGTCCCTCAGGACTCAATTAGGCCCACCCAGCTATAATTTGCGGGTGGGGAAGCCTGTTTGTTATTTGACCTAGATGGGCCAGAGGGAGACTCCAGAGTCTGTGCTTGGGGGAAATCCTGGGGGTCTCAGTTGTGGTCTTTGAGCACCGCAGCACTGGCCTTGAAAGCTCCAGGCAAAGAGCCTATCCAGAAACCTTGGCTCTTCTGTCTGCAGGCTGGGCCCTCAGTCCTGGCACCTGCTGTGCTCAGTGAGGGCTGACCTGAAGCCTTGGCTCTGCTCGAGCTGTCTGTCAAATGGTGCCCACATGACCTCTTTCCTGGAACCAGCCAGCCCCAGCCATGTTGATCTAATCCCAAGCCTCCGAGCCACAGGTCCCTGTCACATCCGTCTTCAAGTGTCAGCCTGGGCAGTGGCCCCAGGTGCTAGGCCTCTCCCACTCTCCATTCCAACATGACTTAAGGTAACCTCTGTCTGGCGAGGACTGCAGCAATTGAAATGTAATTGGGTTTTCCACTTGCTAATGCTCCCGTGGGCCTGGGGCTGTGCGTGGAGACTCTGTGCAGGGCAGGGGTGCTTCTTTAGGAGCAAAGAGATCAGAAAACAAGCAAGAGTAGAAGCAATGGGGACTAGGCTGTGGCCCAGAAAGTGGGTTCTGGATCTGGGGAGGTCACTGAGGCAAGCCGTGGGGTTTGGGTGCTTGGGTCCAGCTGTGCTGGCCTCTGAACACCTGTAAAGAGTACACGCCCTGCGGAAAGGCCCAGACATCACATCCTCTGTTCTGGGCTGGGCCCTCAGCCTATGGTCCCTTTCCTCAGGTCTGTGGGGCTTGAAGGGACCAACATGCACTGGGAGAGCAGGGGCCCAGGGCCCAGAACCTGGCATCCTCAGTGACTCTGAAAGCTTTTGTTTTTCTTTTTGCTTTGGTTTTTTTGTTTTTTTGTTTCTCAAGACAAGGTCTCCCAATATAGAGTTTAGGCTGGGCTTGAACTCTGTGGTCCAGGCTGGCCTCAAACTCACTCCCCAGGTAAGGCAGGGGGAAAAAAACTGGAGAGAGAGCTTCCTGTCTGTTCACTCATTCATGCACTCACTCAACACACGCGGATGGCTGACCAGAGAGGGGGGCTGCTGTTTAGGCTGGGACACCTTCGCATAGATATAGGTTGGGGATGGTATCTGATACCTGTAGAGGTCAGGCAGGTGGTGAATGGAATGGGGACTGACAATGATAATGCATATGAGCCCAAAGAGAAAACTGGCCAGTCTCCAGAGCATGTCAGGTCTACTTTCAAAGGGAGGGTAGGAGCAAAGGTGTTGGAGCCAGAAAAACTAGGCTGATTACTACCAAGCCATCCTAGAATGGTTACTTCCTTAACTTCTGTGATGCACTGAATCATGGCCCCCAAAGATGCCCAAAGTAGCTGTAGTGCATCATGCATGTGTGAGCCAAAAACAACAACAACAACAACAACAAAAACACTTTTCAGT
>RJWT010033449.1:0-13899 GCA_004365215.1 Cuniculus paca
TGGGGTCACTGACTCACTGTTCCGATACACTTCATAGAAAGGAGGATGAGGCTCATCCGGGAGGTAGGCCGCAGAGCCCACAATGACACACCGGCAGTCATCGGTGAAGAGGCTACACTCCCGGTTCAGGTGCTCGCCATTGGCCGCAACATTGGTAATGTGCAGCAAGACAAAAAAGCGTTCGAAGAGCCGGCCCCGGATGTTGACTGACCGTTGATCATTGCCATTAGACAGGATCTCCCCCTCGTATCCCTGTAGTAAGTCTTCTGCTGCCTGGCAGCCCTGGTACTCGTAGATTTCAAGGGAAGTCTGGTCAGAAGAGAAAGCAATAAAGTAGCGTCCATCAGGTGAGAATTTACGTAAGAAACAAGGTGGCTTTTCAACGTTGACAACTGTGAAGTTGGGGAAGACATTCTGGTGAAACACTCGGACCTGGTGCCAGTGGGTACCTGCCTTGCCTGAACTGATTCGCCGACGTTCCAAGCGGTGAATGACATTCTGGTTTTGGATTCTTCGAGGTTTGATGGTGGAAACATGATGATCCATTATCACATTTCTGCATGGAAAATACAGCACAAGTTAAGAGAGTAAAACAAACAAATATATATATATATATCTGAGAGAGACTTCTCTTTATATCCTGACCCTTGGCATTTTAAACTTGACAGTAACCAGCATTTCTCTTTCACAAATTATCAGGAAGTAGTGCTCACATTTTTTTTTTGCAGGGGTGGGGTCTTTTTGAGACAGGGTTCCACTATGTACTTCAGGCTGGACTTGAACTCATTTTGTAGCCCAGCCTGGCCTTAAACTCACAGCGATCCTGCTGCCTCAGCCTCCTGATTGCTGGAATTACAGGCATGCACCACCACGCCTGGCAATTCTGACATTTCTAAGGCTAGAAATAGGTGTGAGAAAGGACGTAGTTCACAAAGAATACTTTCCAAGCATGCTGAGATAACAGGAATGGTCAACAGAATAAACATACAAATGACTCACATTTGAACAGTATGATAATCACATTCCATGTGCATTCATGCAAACAAAAATATTTACTGGGTGTTGAGATTACCTAAAGCAATCCACAGATCCAAAGCAATCCCTGTCATAATCCCAATGTCACTTTTTGCAAAAACAGAAAAATTCATCTTAAAATTTATATGGAATCTTATGAGACTCCAAATAATGCTGAAAAGTAACAAAAATGGAGGGTTCTACTGCCCTATTTCAAAATACATTACAAAGTCACCATAATCTTAAAAGCCTGGTACTGGAATAAATAGGCATAGACTAATGGAAGAGATAGAGAGCTCAGAAAAAAACCCACATATGTGATTAAATGGCTTTGAGAAGTGTACCATTCAGCAAAGGACAGTTTTAAAAAGTCTGCATATTCATTTGCAAAAGAATAAAGTTGAGCCTTTAAACCATTTATAAACATTAACTCAAGATGGATTAAAGAACTAAACATCAGACCTGTAATATAAAACTCCTAAAAGAAAACATAGCAAGAAGCTTTGAGACATTGGATTTAGCAATTTTTTTTTTGATAGGACACCAAAAAGTACAGGCAACAAAAAACAGACAAATAGGAATACATCAATTTTAAAAACTTCTGTGTATCAAATGACACAGAGTTCTCAACAGAGTGAAAAAGCAACCTACAGAATGACAGGAAGAATTTGCCAATTATATATCTGATAAAGAGTTAATATACAGATGCTGGGCATGGTAGCACACATCTATAATCCCAGCACTCACAAGACTGAGGAAGTAGGATTGTGGCCCGTTCTAAGTCATCCTGGGCTACAAAGTGAGTTCAAGGCCAACCTGAATTACATAGGAAGACCCTGTCTCAAAAAACAAAACAACAAAAGTGTTAATATCTAGAATATATAAAGAGCTTCTAGACTTTTAACTAAAACTCATTAAAATCCAATTTAAAACTGGCAAAGTACTTGAACACACATTTCTCCAAAGACACACAAATGGCCAAAAATGCAAATGACAGGATGCATTATCATTTACCATCAGAGAAATGTAAATCAAAGCCACAATGAGTAGGAGAGGAGGTAGCTCAGTGGTCAGTCTCTTGTAAGCTACAACCTTCGGGCCAAATCTAGCCCACCTCCCTGTTTGTTTTTTCCAGATAGGGTCTCACTGCTACCCAGGCTGGCCTCCAACTTGTCATACTATGTGTGTGCCACCAAGCCCAGCTCTAACTTTTTTTGTAAACAAAGTTTCATGTGAACACAGCCATACCCATTCATTTACATACTGTCTACGCCTGCTTTTGCTCTATGAAGGGAGAAATGAGTAGGTGAGACCAAGACCACAAGGCCCATTGCCTAAAATATTTCCCATTTGGCCCTTTACAGAAGTTCTTCTCCTGGCTTTGCTAACCCCTACTTCACCTATCGGTTTAATCACTTCATCAGGGGAATCTTCCTTCACTTCTCTATTAAATAAAATCCCAGTATAGTACCCACACTTCTCCTTCACCTGTTATATATACAATTCTGCCTTTGTATTTTACTTGTGCCCATGGCCTTCATGAGCCAGTGAAGAGCTCTATGGGTCCAGTACACAAACATTATATTCCATATGCTCAGAAGGGTTTTGACACAGAGCAAATCTCCCTTCTTAAACACTGGGCCTGAATCAGGGATCTACAAATGTATGTCCCCTCACCCAAGTCATAACTTCTCAAATTGCAACTGAAATGTCATTTTCTTCAGGAAGTCTTCCATGTCCCCTATCCAAATCCAAACTTGCCACTGTTTGTCTCCTCCACTGTAAATGTCACGACTCGTGTTTATACTTGCACTTGCATGGCTGTGTTTGTCTGATTCCCCTGTTAAACTGTACTCTCCATACAGGAAATAACTATGGCTACTTTGTTCACCTCGATATTCTCAGATCCCATCACTGGGGCTGCCACACAGTAGGCGTCTCAGTCCCCTATGGAATGGAAGAAGAAAGCCTGGCTGAATCGGGCCACTAACTCACCGTATGGCACTACGTTCTTTCCCCTTACTAGGTATCAATTTCCCCACGGGAGAAGGTGCACCTATCCCTCAATTCCTTGCGATGGCTTGTAGAAAGAGTAAAGGATGTCAAGGGGCGGACATATACGCCCAAGGGGGCGCCCCCGGAAAGAAAAGAATGGGGCGGGGCCTTAATGGGAAGAGAATAGTGAGGAATGGCGGGGGGTCGTGGGGCCTCGATGTCATGCGGGGAGGAGCCTCCCAGGGAACGTCTGACCGGCTTGCAGGCTGGGCCAAAAAGGATAGGTCCTCACCTGTCAGATCCTGGCTCAAGGGGCCGGGGCGAGGGACACCCCAGCCTACTCCATGCACACCTCCCCCGGCCCCGCCCCCGCCATGCTTCGGGACCGCCGCACCCGCGACTCCCGACCCCTGCTTCCGCTAGACACCGGAAGTACTGAGCAGCGAGAAGGGAAGTAGGGAAGAGCGTAGCACGAGGAATGTTGCAGCGCACCCTAGCGCCCGGAGGAGGCGTGAACCCATAGAGACTGCAAAGAAAAAATTAACCTGGCGCTCTAATCTGGGCATTTCTGTAATCTCCTATGGCAAAATCACTGTACCGGCAGGTTTGCAAAACCATGAACAAGAATTAGTTTTTCAATTTGTGATTGGATGCTCCGTTTTTATCAGCTGAAAAACCATCTCTATCGTCTTCTAGATAGTGAATGCCTTGTGCATGTGGATTGTACTTATCATATTACTGAATGCTGAGTGCCTCGCACAGTTGCTGGCACATCTCGGTCGTACTGTGAAAGCTCCTCTCACTAACTTAATCCCATAGCCTTTACTTGACTGTTGCTTATGTTATCTCATTCAGTCTCTTACACACTGTTGGATCCCTCCAGCCTTTTCTTTATCCTGTCTGCACAGCCTGCCCCCAGATTTTCCTGCATCACCCTCCTTTGGATGATTCAGATCTCCACACAAATGTCATCTCTCTTTTGTGTTCATTGTTTTTTGCCTGCTTTTGGTACATTGGCTAGGAACAAATCCAAAATACCATCTCTTAAGCAGGTTCCCGTGACCACCCACAACATGGTATTTCTTTATGCATCACGACCTGAAATTACCTCGTTTGTTGTTTTTGTTGTTTATTTCTTTGTTCTGCCCCCTAGCCCCAGAATATCAGCTGTGAAAGCAGAGGTTGTGTCTTGTTTTCTGCTTTAATACTCTCACTTAGAACAGGGTTTGGCATCTTGTAGGTGCTCAATAAAGCTCCTGACAATGAAGAAATGGTTCTAGACCCACAGCAATGCCATAAAGAAAGAATGTTTGTTGACTTTTACAGTGAGGAAACTGATGCTGAAAGAGGATAAGTAGCTTGAAGATGTAGAGTAACAGGAAAGAGCACAGGTTTCTGGCCCACACTTCACATTTCCAAGCCGGCTTATCAGCTCCAGTCTCCATTTCCTCTCCTGGGATATGAAACTTGGATTTGCCTTAAAAGTCACTGAAAGAGTTAGAGGCGTTAAAGTGCATGGCACAGATCACTAATAAGTTAGTTCTACTGAAAGGACAACTGCCTTACTTACAGAAGATGAGATTGAGACCCCAATAGGGACATGGCTTGTAAATTTGCACAAGTATAAGGGTGCAGAACTATGACTATAACCTAAGACTTCCATCTCCCTTTTTCCAGGGTTATCTCTTCCAGGTTCAAATTTTGACTCTACCATGTGAGTTCTGCAGGATTTCAAGCACTCACTTGTCTTCCAAGGGAATTTATTCACATCTAAAGTTGGACAAAAGTTTTATGGTTTATATTTAAATGTCCTCCTAAATCCTCATGTGCTCATAGTGAGACTTTAGGGAGGTGTGACATTCATCAGTGGATTAGTATCCGCTGACCTTAAAGGCTATATCTCCCTCTCTTTGCTTCCCACTGGCAAGCCATAAACTGTTTCTCTCTGCCATGTCCCTCTGCTATGTTGTCCTGCCATTAACTAAACTAGAGACTGAAGCCTTTACAAACTGTGAGCTAAAATAAACCTTTCCTTCATAGAGTTTTGGGTATCAGGTGTTGTGTCTCAGAGATGGGAAACTAACTAAGACAGTCAGATAGGGAGTGAAGTTTGAGCTACGCTCAAATGCTGCCCACATGGAAATGTTTCAAACCTGCTACCTCGGTTCTGGGCCAGAGATTGGAACTGGCAGTTATATAAATACCAATTGTTGAAGAATAACAGCATAATATCACTCTTGTGCAGTTGTGGCACTGGAGAAGTGAGAGAGCAATAGATGCCCAAAAGAAACTCTACCATATCTCACATCAATTCAAATCATATACAAATCAATTCAATATGAATAAGACATAAATGTAAGAGCTAAAACTATAAAACTGAGAAGAAAGCATAACATGATTCTTTGTAACCTTGAGTTAGGTAATGGTTTCTTAGGTATAACAACAAAAGCACAAGAAACCAAAGGGGGAAAAAAACAGATAAACTGAACTTTATCAAAATAAAACAACTATTGTGCTTCAAAGGGCACTTCCAAGAAAGTAAAAAGACAACCCATAGAATAGGAGACAATATCTGCAAGTCATATATCTGATAAGGATCAAAAATATGAAGACTCTTACAGCTCACCAGGAAAAATACAATGCAATTGAAAAAAGGGCAAAGAATTTGAATAAACATTTTCTTCAAATCCAATAAGCACATGAAAATATACCCTCCATCATTAGTTATGAGGGAAATGCAAATCAAAAGTACAACGAGTTACCACTTCACATCTGCTGGGATGGTTATCATTTCTTTTAAAAAGGAACATACTAGCCAAGTGTGGTGGTGCACACCTGTCATCCCAGCACTCAGGAGGCTGAGGTAGGAGGAATACCATGAGTTTGAGGCCAGCCTGGGCTACATAGTGAATTCAAAGCCAGCATAAACTATATAGGAAGACCATGTCTCAATAAACCACCACTACCACCAACAACAATAAGACTAATAATAGGAAAATATAAAGTGGTGAGGATGTGGAAAAATTGGAATCCTCATGCATCACTGATGGGAATGTTGAGACCACTGTGGAAAACTGTTTAGCGGTTGCTCAAAAAGTTAGACATGGGCTGAGGATGTAGCTCAGTGGTACAGTTTGTGGTTAGTTTACACAAGACTCTGTGCTTGATCCCAAACCTCAGAGAGGGGGAAAATACTTAAAACATGACCCAGAAATGTCAGTTCTAGGTATACAACCAAGAGCAATGAAAACATGTGCACAGAGAAACTTGCATTCACACATAAGTGCTATTCAGAATGGCCAAAAGTGGGAACAATGTAAATGTCCATCAACAGATGAAAGGAAAAACAAAAAGCAGTGTATGTATCATTCAGCCATCATGAAGAATAAAATACTGATATACACTGCAACACAGATGAACTCAAAAACATGATGCTAAAGTGAGAGAAGCCGAACACAAAAAGCCACACATTGTATGAATCTGTTTATAAGAAATACCAAAAACAGACAAATCCATAGGAGCGTAAAGTAGATGAGTGGTTGCTAGGAGTAAGAGAAGGGGGGATAGAGAGAGTGATTGCTAATGGATATGGGACTCCCTTGAGGTGATGAAAATATACTAGAATTAGATAATGGTGGTAGTTGCACACCTCAGTGAATACCGCAGACCTCAACTGTACAGTTTACAGCATGTAGGTATCTCAATTAAAAAATAAAAGAAGCAACTCAAAATCTCAGATGACCTCCGGTTCCTAAACTGGGATGTTCTGTGTGACCAGTGCTGAGTGGGCCGTGGGCCTCCAGCCTTGAAATGAGCCCTTCCTCAGGGTTCAGCATGACACCCTTTTGCCCACAGCCTGCCTGTCCCCACCACAGGGAGGATGGACTTTCTCAAGCTCCAGTGTCTCCCAGGAGAGTCTGTTTTGTGGAGCATAGTAGCCTAAACCAGAATCATTCTGGAAGATTCAGTTCATTGTTCGTTCCTCTCTACCTTTGCATATGTTTGAAATTTTCTATAACTACTACAAATAAGGTGGAATCTCCCCTCCAGCCTGCTGCTTCTGTATCTCGTCAATGATCAGCTTATTCTCCTGCTTGACCTGCAAGAAGTGAGAGCATCCGGAGGACACCCCCCTTCCAATGGAGAGCCAACACGTGCTGTCCGTGGCATGCAACTGCATGAGGACCACAAGAGAAGGGGCACTGTGCTTCCTCTTCCCTAGTGACCTTTGGTTTATAAGCCCTTCCTTTAGAAAGGAAGAGGGCATTGGACTGAGGCTGCTTCTGTCCAGGTTCCTTAACCCATCTGTTCCTTGGCCTTCCTCTTGTAAAGTGAGAGTAATAATTCTAGTACCTATACCACAAGCTCCAGGGGAATAAAATGAGTTACTGCATGGAAAGCTTTTATCATAGTGCTCTGCACATGTTTGGCCTTCAAGAAGTGTTAATGCTTGTTCATTCAGTTCTTACCAGGCCAGAGCACTTTGTCCTAGAATCTTGAGGTCTGCCTCGTGGACAAGGTCGTGAGCTTCTTGAAAATGAGGACCACGTGATCCTTCCAGCCTCCTGGCCAGACTGGCAGTTCTAACTCTTCTGCTAATGTCAGTTCCATCCCTGCATCCCTGGCTTGTGTGGCTTTGGCAAGTCATTTGTCTTAACCTGTGTTTATACCAGCACAATACATAATAGCTGAATCTTGGAAGGAACCTATGCGTCCATCAACAGATGAATGGATAAAGAAAATATGCTATTTATACACAATGCAGTACTACTTTGCCATTAAGAAGAATAAACTTGAGTCATTTGTAGGAAAATGAATGCACCTTGAGAAACAATGTTAAGTGAAGTAAATAAGACACAAAAGCTTAAGTATCGCATGGGTTATTCTATATGAAAAACTCAATATATAAACAAAGTGCAAAATAAAAGACATACAATAGAAAAAAGAGAAAGGAAAAAATTATTGATATCCAGCAAGGACAATGTATCTGAAAGTATACCTTGATTGTCTTGTGTGTTTCATATGTTTTTTAGCCTGTTAGTCTGACTGTCAATCTGTACATATAGTTCACTTTATAAAGATTTATAAGATAAAAAAAAACTGATGCTGGCCAAAAAAAGGATGGAGGGGGAGGGGAACAAAAAAGAATAGAGATGTGTTATGTAAGTGTACCAATTCCCCACAATGGATGTAATCATTGTGTACTGCAAACAGGTACTAATAAAAATTTAAAATAAACAAATAATATGTAAACAAATTACTCATGTAAAACTGCAAGTAGCATAGAAATGGAGTAAAAGGTCTAACTCCTCCTTCACACTCCCAGGCCTATCCTTCCATTGCAGGAATTTAAAGCTACCTTCCAAGTCTTTTTGCATTATTGACATAAATCTGTAAACAAAGAGTTCTGTAAATAGTCTTGTTTCACTCTTGTCTTTAAACATGCATGGATACTGCCTTACATATGGTCTTGCAATTTGCTGTTTTTCATTTAGGGATGTGTTTGGAGATTATTTTAGGTCAGTGCATAGAGATTGAACCCATGACACAGTTCCACAGAATGAATGCCCATGATTTAATCATACTTCTATTTGTAAGGAATGAAGTTCCTTCCAATTTTCACTCTTAAAAGATGCTTCAATAAATAATCTTCTATACACCTCTTCGAGCACAAACACATGACATATATTAGCAATTAAACTACTAGGTCAAAAGCTATGCATTTTACAATTTTTAATAGAGAATGCTGATTACTTTAATAGAAAATGTCATCACAGAAATTTTGTACTCTCATTACTGTGCATCCTTGCCAGCACTTTATATTACGTAGGTGTTGCTGAAGCGAGTACCCACACTTTATATTAGAAATCTCTCTTACTTTTGCCAGTTGCATTAGCAAAAGATAATATTGTATTGTCTTCATTAGCATTTTTCTGATTTCTAGTGAGATTGATTCTTTTTTTCCCCTGGATATTTATTTGATCATTACATTTCTACTATGAGTTGCCTTTACATTATTTTCTACTGGGATGTATTTTTCTTTTTGATTCCAGGAGCTATTTATATATTCTGGGTATTGATCCTTGGTTAGTACTATAAACATTCTTTTCTATGTGAGTCTTGTCTTTGCTTTTAAACTCTGTTTATAGTGATGCCTTTAGAATGGTCTGACCTCCCATGACTGTTCTTGCTATTTGGCAATTTACTGTGGAGTCTTGGGTTGGGATGTCATCATTCTGCGCTTCCTGGAAAATCTCCTAGCAGTAAATGAGGCCTAAGGTTTTTTTCCTCCCTGCCTTTCCCAATAAGTGGATTTCATGTCACTCTTCCAGCTTTTATTGCTATCAGAGTATGATGTCGCTAAAGAGGCAGCAAAGGCAAGGCCATGTGCCTAGTGGATCACTTCAAGGACTGTGCTTTCAATTCTGAGAGAGAAAAAAAGCCATGGAGGGCTTCAAGTAGAGTAATAGCATAAGCAGACATGTTTTAAAAGGTATTCTCTGGCTTCCATAAGAAAGGGACTATTAAAAGACAGAGATGGAGGCAGACCAACCAAGAGGCTAGTGCAATAGTACAGAACTTGCTGGGGGTGATAGAAATGGAGGTACTGAGGATCAGACAAATTTGGGATACACACTCAAGATAGATCCTGCAGGACTTGCCAATGGATTG
Organism: Cuniculus paca; assembly: GCA_004365215.1. Lineage (NCBI taxonomy): Eukaryota > Metazoa > Chordata > Mammalia > Rodentia > Cuniculidae > Cuniculus > Cuniculus paca. The sequence goes on from RJWT010033449.1 coordinate 9,682, forward strand.
AATAAGCAGTGTGGAATAAAGAAAGGTATCGTGATCACTTTGCCAATTCCTGGACAAAATACCTGACACCCACAATTTGAAAGAGGAGAGATTTATTTTGGCTCATGGTTTCAGTCCATGGACAGCTGGTTCCAAAGCAGAAACAGCATAGCAGAAGGGAGGAGTTGTACCCATTCCAGCTGTACAACTCATAGCAGCCAGGAAGGAGAGGGAGAAGGAGAGGGAGAGAAAGAGAACAAGAAAAAGAAAGAAAGAAGACAAGGATACATCCCTCCAGGTCCAGCTCCCAGTGTCCCACTTCCAACCAGGCCCCTAACAGCACATTCAGCCTTGAACTCATCAACAGATGAATAGAACATAGCATTCCCACAAGCCAATCACTTTCCAAATACATGAGATTTCTGAAGGGTGTTTTAGGTTTAAACCACAACAAAAGGAGACATGAACATCCCAGAGTGATTCTGTTGAGAAAAGAATAAAACTGGCCAAGAGTGGTGGTGCTGCTTATAATCCCAGCACTTGGGAGGCTGAAGATTGCTTTGAGGATCACTGTGAGTTTGAGGCCAGTCTGGTCTACACAGTGAATTCACAGCCAGCATGAGCTGCAAAGCAAGACCCTATCCCCCCAAAAACCAAACCAAACCAAACAAACAAACAAATAAATAAGGAAAGAAAGAGGAAAAAAAGAATAAAATATTTTCCCTGGGCTAAATTTGAAGTCAGCTCTACAAAAACAGGGCCCATTTCTGTTTAGAGACGATAGATCCCCGAGGCCTAACACAGTGCAGACACATAGGCACTTGGTAAATATTTGCCGAATGTTGAGTCAGAGTTTTTTGCAGAAACAGTGGCACTTCAGTCACTGGATGATGCATTCGATTCCCACAGCTCTCCAGCTCTCCCAGAGGTTCCCCCTTCCTGTGTGCTAGTTTTCCTCTCCCCAGCACTAAGTCTGGAGTCGTACTCCACCCTCACACTCCCGCCTCCTCTGTACCTCCTCTGTGCCTGCCTCCTCTTAGTTTTGTTTTTTGTTTTTTGTGGGTTTTTTTCTTTTTTCTTTTTGCAGCACCAGGGGTTGAACTCATGACCTCATGCTTGCCAGGCAGGTGCTTAGGCCACTGTGCTAAATCCCCAGCCCCCATGCCTCCTCTTAGGAGGATGATGAAGGCACAGGCAATGGGACCTAAAGGACTTGTGAGCATCCCTCCACCCACTGCTGTCCTTGGGTGGCTCTTCAGCCAGGGCTTTTAGCAGCTCTGCTCGCTCCCTGCATTAGCCTGCAAGGAGCAGATAGGCACAGCAGCAGCAGGATGAGAGGCCCTTGTGCTTTCTGTTCTTCTAGAAGAGGCTGACAGAGCACTTCTCTCCTCTACATTCAGTAGCAGGCATTCTTTACCTAAGTAAGGAACAACCAACACCAACCCGTGGATCAAAACAATTGCAATCACCATTTAATAGACATTTATTATATGCCACATGCTCTGCCAGTTATCTCACCTGCAGTATCTCATTGAACTCCTTTTACAGCTCTGAGGCAGGTATCATTATCCCCACTTTGCAGATGCAGAAACTGAGGCTCAGCTTTGCTTGACCTTGCTTGGAATCACCTGTGCTGTTCTTGTTTTGGGGAGAGAATGACTTCTGGATGAAGTTCAAGAGGAACATGGTAGTGGCTATTTGGGACCTTTACTGTTTAACTCACTTCTTGCCCAAAATCATTCATCCATATGCAGAGCTTCCTCTTGGGCACATTGCTTTTGTTCACATGGCAGAGAAGAAAAGTGTGGGTTTTAGTGTCACCTTGTGCCATACCTGAGCTGGTAGCCCTGGACCAAAGAGTAGGAGTCCAGGCTGAAATCGAGTCCTTACTGACTCACCCCAGCCCTGGACCCTGGCCAAAGGCTGCATGAGCTGGAGAAGGCATGCTCTGGCAACTGGTCCAACTGGAGGACTTACCTTCCTGCAGTCCATCCACTCAGAGAGGAGCCTATTCCTAACTCACCCGAATGTGCCTTCATGTTAGTGGCAACTGTGACTTGAAGCTATACCCTTGCCGGCAGCCTGACTGAAAACAAGCAACAGCACCTCTCTGTGCTGTTCCCCCATGACTTTTAGAACTCAGGCTCTGTGTCAGGCACTGTGCTGGTGTGGCAGGACCCAGGAGAAGTTGTGATTCTGCCTTGGGGCAGCCTGTGGTCCAGCTGGAAAAGCATTTGCCAGCAGCCCCATCCACAGAGGCAGTAAGCACTCAGGCAAGGATCTGCACAAACCCAGAGGAATGGATGCTTAACCTTAGTACTTCAAACATGATGCTGCAGAAGATGCTAAAGGAAATATGGAGTTGAGAGGATCCAGGCAGAAGGGACCAGAGATTCAAAGGTTCTGAGGGGGGGGGAACCCTATAGTGTCCCTAGGCAACAGGCATGGATTAGCATCCCCAAATCACAGAGGGAGAAGTGAGCAGTGGAGAGAGTGGTGAAGGCTCTGAGACTCAACCTCTTCATCTCTAAGCAGGGACAGCAGCATTACTCTAGCCAGTGCAGGACCTCTTCAGTGCTAAGCCCTTTACTGCTATGTCTGTGTGTCTGTGTGGTTTGTTTGTTTGTTTGTTTGTTTGTTTGTTTGTTTTGAGATAAGGTCTCACTATGTAGCCCAGGCTAGCCTCAAACTCATAGCTGTCCTCCTCCCTCAGTCCCTGAAGTGCTGAGATTATAGTCATGCACTACCACACCCAACAAGTCAAGTCCAACTTCTTATCCACTGTTTGAAGATACACTTTTCCTCCAACCCTTCCTTCCATGCTCTGGTGGATTTGGAACTTCTCCAAGGTGGGTGACCTGCTTCAAAGTCATATCAATGGCTTTACCCTAACTGGACACTGTACTGAAAAAAATCTGTTAAATATATGGTTTTGATTGCCATATATTAGAGGCCTAACTTGTTGAATAGATGAGTTAGGTCAGACCCAAAGCCTGGGGCACAGCTCCTAGGTTGGCCTGAGAAATGGGGCCAGGTGAAGGAAGGTCTTTGGAGAGGAAGGAAAGGCAGAAGCTGGAAATTTTCTTTCCGGTAGGGGTAGCTGCTTCTACCATGTAGCAGAGCCTGAGCAACCTTTTCCTTAAACTGGGGTCCCCAAGGTGTCTCTGGGAGTCACTGTCCCTTCCTTTCTCAGGGGCAGGACAAGGGACAATGGCAGAGGTATGAGTGATCAGGGGTGGGAGTGCACACAGCACTCCAGTCCTGGAAATGATTGCTCATATCTCTTACTGGGAGTCAGAGGAGATGGGGCGAAGGAAGCAAAACCCAAGGAACATGAGAAATCCTAGCTTCAGGGAGAAGGTTTTTCCTTCTTAAAGAAGGTAATGAAATTAGTGGTAATTCTGAGGCAAAGATAGCACCTCAGGAAACTGTTAGGTGCAGCCAGCAGGGCTGGCTTGGGAGAGTAACAGCTGTTCCTCCCACTGGTACCAACAATCACCCCTCATTTGTGAGGGCTAAACAAACAACCCTCCTGGACCCAAACCGGTGCTGCCATTAATGGGGACAGCTGGGACAGAAGGGCAGTGAGGATGGCCTGGTCATCTACAAAGCATGAAGCTCCCCCAACCACCACCCCTCTCCTGGGCTCCGCCAGGTTTTGGACCTGCTCTGGGAGCAGGAGGCTTAAGGGCAGGGTGGGGGTACAGATGTGCTGGGACTCACTGCCTGTCTACCTGAAGGCCACAGGAGGAGGCAGGAGCATAGGACAACCCCTCCTTCTCTTTCTCTCTCTCATCTGGCCTTTCTCCCCCCTTGAGGATGCAGTAATAAGTAACTCACGCCATAGCAGAGATACACACAAAGTGCTGGTCAGGAAGTGCCGGGCCAGGAGGCTGCACACAGCAGGTGACCAGCTGACCTAAGTGTCCTGTAGTCACAGAAAGTCTTCAGGAAAGAAGTTCTCTGATACTGATCTGTGTGGGCAGACAGTAGAGAGGCCAGCATCTAGGAAACTACAAGTCTAGAGACTCCCAAAAAAGTACTGTACTCTAAGAGGCGGATTTTGCTGGAGACAGAAAAGCACCTTGGAGTATGGAGGTGTGGGTTGCCTTCACCCTGGCTAGGAATTCGTTTCAATTCTTAAGTGTACCAGTTTTAATGCTAAAACATTAGCATTCCAACCAAATTATCCTACAGTGGGAAATAGCCAAGAAACTCCATACAGGCCTGGAAGGGACA
>RJWT010033450.1:0-13904 GCA_004365215.1 Cuniculus paca
CTCATAAGTGAAATAAACCAAACCCACATGTGTAAACACCGCATTGTCTCCCTAGTGTAAGAAACTGAAAGACTCAATAAGATAGAAAATTCCCGATAAATATGGAAAAAAGGTTCTGAAGTCCAACAGTGCTTTTATTCTTTGATTTGATTGGTTTAAGTCCCTTTCCTACAATTTGATTGCAATATGTGAGAAAATATGAGCAGCTCTTTTGAAAAATGGGACACTACAGTAGCCATCGCTGGTTTTTGTTGGCCAACTTGATGGCCTGTAGTGCTCTTTGTTTTATCTGGTTTTGTATTGCTTTGTTTTGTTTGAGTTTATTGTCTGTAAATGTATGAACAACCATTTTGAGGAAAGCAAGAGACACTGGGGTAACCATGGTTAATCTCCTGTTTTTGTTTTGAAGACCTGTGTAGCTTTCTGTGTTCTGTTGTGAAGTGCTATATTATGTTTGACTCTATTCTGTTTTCTTTTGCTTTTTTTGTTCTGTTTTGTTTTGTTTTGTTCTATTCTCTTTAAAATAAAAAAAATACATTTACATATGAAAACAGCATCTCAAAATTTAATGTTTTGTAAAATAAATAGGCGCTAACTTTGTTTTTGAAAAGAAAAAGAAGTGGGACAAAGAATTCTCATTCATCGTGTACCTTCTCCTTACCAGAGATTGTAACAAGAACTCCTACCCTCATTGTCATATTTTTACAATAACTCTGTTTGGAGACCACAGTAACTAAGAAAATTGAACTAGCTTGCCTAAGGGCACACAATTAAACTACTCAGATAGGTGCTGAGTTTTCAGAATAGAGTCATTTGGCATGATCTCACAGCCTGCACATGGTATGCCTATGTACAGAGAGTAAAGTGAGTGCCCGTTTGAAACACATACAGGACTAGAAAGCAAAATGGTAGAACATCATCAAATACTGAATGATTAGTGGCACAGAGAGCTTAAGACCATCTATGTTAGTCAGTGGTCTGCCCTGTGAGTACATATCTGAGGGTAACAACTTATTGGAGGAAAAGTTTATTTGGGCACATGGTTTCAAAGGTCATACACATACGGATATATGTGTACATATAAATATATATACATGTACATACAATCATATATGTACATACAAGTACATATGCACATGTATACTAGTATATGTGTGTACATATATTCTGTGCCTAGCTGATTTCTCTCTCTCTCTCATTCAACTTTTTTAAGCTCTATATATAAGTGATACCATGTGGTCCCCATCCTTCTGTGCCTAGCTTATTTCACTTAACATAATGACTTCCAATTCTACCCATGTTGTTTCAAGTGACAGAAATCTTACTGGGGCTCAAACTCTGTTCAGGATTTTTTGAAGCTGTTAAGTTCCAGAGGGTTCAAATCATGAGTATAATTTTTGCTTACTCTTGAATTAAGAGCTTTCCAGGTATTCCTATTTGGAGAGACTACCTTGAAGCTCTTTCAATTAAAATCTATTATCATAGTATACCCTGCTGACATGGTGGTGAGGAATTGTAAAAGAGGATTATTCTGAAATCTTATGATTACATTTTACTCTTTTATGAGTTTATGTTCCTAAGATGGGACCTTCACAAATACTGATCCAATAGTATAATTTCTCCCCTTTCTAACCAACTCAGGTAAGATTTGATTAGAGGGTGCTGGAGAGAGAAGGATACCTTCCCCGGTCCTGGTTAAGACTCTGGTAAGTTTTTCTGCACAGCAGTCTTGTATTATGCTGAACATATCTAACAATGATTACTTTTCCCCTTCCCCTATCAGAGCCATAATGGGTCTTTTCTCAGATCTTACATGAGAATGTGGTAGTTTCTAGAGGTAAAAACCCACAAAAGTGTCAATATTTTCTTCCAAATGAGTAGTCAAGAGTTTATCATTTTTGTAGTAGTGGGCACTCAGCTTCCTGGAGCTTTTCGAAACTACTGTTTATGTGTTCCTGGCATTATTTGGCTGCAACATCTTCTGATTCAGGTAAGCAAAGATCAGCTGGTAACTTCGTTTGTCTCTCTAAATAATAGGATGATACTTTTACCTTCCACCTCAATTCTCTTGAGGGTCCACGAATGTCCATGATTGACTTTGTTAAGCTTTTTCCTATTGTAAAGACAAGAATGATAATAGGAGTAATCACATTAAACCATATGGCTGTATATTACTTTTACAATCAGAAAAATTAATGGAAAAGTAAGTAAAAAAATTTAATTGCAACCAGTGACTTAACAAAATGTACAGACTCAATACTAACTACTCTTGAGAAAAATAATTAGAAATTTTTTAAAATGAATTCCCGTGAGTAGCTGTATTGTGTTCTATACCTTATGTAATTATACAGATCAGAATCTATATAATTTTTTTGTAGCACCATTTGTGGAATATAACTTTTAGCCAAAAATACGATCCAGTCACACTTTTGCCACCCGCCAGCTGGGCCAACCCACTTAACCTTTTATCCCCATCATTTATCTCCTTAGGATAATGTTTATCTCCAGGATTTTATGAGAATCCAGTGATATAATTAGCATAGAAAGCCCTGTATAAATGGCAGGCTTTCATTCACACGCAAACAATATATTGATCAGAAGCCCTTTATAATTAGGAATTCACACACACACAGGGAGGCATACTCCTTGGAGCTGTGACAAATTCACCTTATCGAAATAAAAATGCTTCTTATTTTTCCAACAAATCATCCCAAGATACTAATGTAGCATTTGTTATACCCTACATTTTAGCTCTCCTCTGGCTAGAATTTGCTTTCATGGAGCTATGACAAATTCATCTTATCAGAAATGAAAATGCCATTTACTTTTCCAACAAATCCTTCCAAGATACTAATGTAACATTTTTTTATAGACTGTGTTTTGGCTTCTCTTGGTATAGAATTTCCCTTCATGAATTCAAAGGCAGCTATTCGCCAAGCACCCAACTATTCTATCCATGAGTAAAGAAAAGGAGAGAGAAAAAAATAAAGACACTGTGTCCCCTGGAAATAAGTCACTGGGATCTTCACTAAATCTCACAGCAGGTACAGCACAAAGGTAAAAGATGACAGACCTAGAGGACTTTGTAACCCACCCTTTCTGACACATTCCTCAACAGCAGAGACAAGCCCCTGCCATCTCTCCAAATGCTTCCATATTGCCGCCAAAGAGACAAGAGATTGTCTGGAAGCCTCCAGTTCCAATTCTTCATGCACCATATGCCGAGCCTTCCAAACAAACTAGAAGTTGAGGAGTTTCAAGTTTATTAGGAAGTCATCATCACATCACTAATTGTGTGGGAAGTTCAGCAGTGCAAAAGTAGTTGCAAGATCACATGAATATCAGGGACATCTTACAGACAGAAATATCTAGAATTAAAAAGAGACTGCTTCTCTAATTTTTCAGCTCCCAAACCGGCTGCATGGCAATGAACTTCATAAAAGCTCTCATGCTCGAAGTGCAGGGTTTAGTGGAAAAAATTAATCTTATTTTTACATTATCCTTGTCTGTGTTATTCATGACACTAAATACCACACACTTCTGTCCTGCTTGTGTGAACTTTATTCTTTCCCATCCAGAGAAATTCAATTCCTTTGTATCTAGTCAGTTCATTCTGCTCTACACTAGTTCCCCAGGGTTTGAAAACAGAAGAACTCCTCCTTATTTCCCTTTGATTTTTTAATTAATCTGCAATAAATGAAGCCTCCAAGTGTTTTGTGGCACTCCAATTTCCCATTCCCCTCTGACATTTGGAGAGAAAATGGAACACACAGCAAGACCTTTGAACAAAAAGTAATACCCGTTAAATTGAAACACGATGCAAGGTTTTCCTAACTATGATTTCATAGTACGTGTGTTTATGGAGAGTGGTGTGCTTGTTCCCTGCAGCAAAACCAGATGTTCCCTTTTTCCAGTTGATCGATGTTGCCATGAGATAGTAGTATTCAATGTCTGAATTCGAAAAAGAGAATTAAACAGTCATTGTCATAATTCTATCTCCTGACGTCCCGTTACAATGATGATAAGTGAAAATACAACATATTTTAGATTTCTCTTTTCTAAGTGTTTTTTTTAATTAGTGTATGTTTGCATTACATATTATTTTTATTCTTTGTGGTGAGGTGGTAGACTCTAGCAAAAACCTGTAAATATAATTAGATGTGTAAAGTGAAGCTTGAGATTGGATCCCAACTTTGCTACTTCCCTGATATGTGTCCTTAGATAAAAAGAGTAACATTTACATAGCAAAATTGTTACACTGAAATAAAGTAATGTATATAGAGACATTACCCAGGATCTTGCTGATGGAAAAAAAATCTAAACTAGTTATTATAATGTTATGTTTAAATGTATTGCTCATGATTTATGTGTAGAGTTTGTGTTAGTCTCCTGGATTGCCATAACATAACACCACAGTCTGGGTGTCAAGACAACAGAGACTCATTTCCAAACTCAACACATCAGCAGGTGTGGTTTCTCCAGAAGCCACTTCTCCTGGCTTGCAGAGAAATGGGCACCTTCTCACTGTATCTTCACCTTGCCTGTCCTCTGTTTACAAGCATGCCATGTCTTTCTCCTTATAAACACAAAAATCATAATGCAGTTGGGTGTGAGAACATACCCTTATGAGCGCCTTGAACCTTAATTGTCTCCTTATAGGCCCCATCTACATATGCAATCACATTGAGTGTATGGGCATTAGCACAAGAATGTTGGGGAGACAGAATTCAGTCCACAACAAAACCCATAAAAAACCCATGACATGTTATTATGCACAACATTTTAAAGTTTTACAAATACAGAAGCTCATATAACTTTCGAAAAGTCACTGGAAAATACCAACTATAGCTTGTCTCTGAATAATAGTAAACCAGTTTTTTGCCCTTATTTCTGCAAAGTAAACATTTTAGCTTCAAAGACACTTGGATGTCAGCTTTTCTAGTTCGATCTGATGCGGACCATTTTAGAAATAGCTGAGTTCACTAGATAGTCTCCTATTTGATTTAGTATGTCAATTATACATTTCTATTTTTTAACATCTTACCACTCAACCGAGATCTGAAGGGCAGAGAGGTAATCAATGATAAGTTCAGACACTGAGAAAATGTTAACAGAATTAGTAATCACAATTTTTGTAGTGATCTGGTGGTTCTTCTAAGTCTCATTCACTGCTACAGTTACTCGTTCATACTCCACAAAAGAAAGAATATCTATTTCCTTCAGAGCAGATGTATGATAAATGTGGTTTTTTCAGATACAGATATAGAAACAGACATAGACATAGATATATACTTTATTCTCACCCTTCTGTAATCAATAGTAACTATAGCTGCTATACTAAACATCCTACCATTTTGTTCATTCATTCTTTCAAAAAAAAAAGAATCTATATTAGGGTTCCTTTTTATTTTCATATTAAACTTTTCTCAAATTTCATGAGATGGCTTCTGAAATCTCCCCAAATGTTACCAGATCACCAGAATCACGTTTTATTTGCCCACTCAGATTCTCCCATTCAACTACCAGAAAAGAATAGATTTATCAGGCATGGTCTGCAGAGAAAAATTTCCAGACACCAAGCCCCTGCCTGCTGAAGTATTTTGTCTTTCCTCTCTTATTTCATTGGCACACTCGTCACCTTTTGACTATGTGCTTTCTTATGCTGGGTAAATCATGGTGACAACCACTTACTGAAAAATTATTTGAGGCTGTCACTCTATTAGAATGTCACTTAGTAAGAGTTCTCCATGTGACTTAGAAGGTACAACAAGCCTTTGAGCAAAGTATATTCAAGTATTACTTTGTTTTAACATTTTAAGCCAATATTTTACTCATATTTATAACCCATCTACTTTGTATTTCTAAAGAGGCAAACAAGTTAGTAGTTATAGAAATTTACTATTAAGCAGTGTTCTTAAATTCTTACTTTGTGACAGAAATTGGATTAAGGATTGTACCTACATGATTTCCCATGCTCCTACAAAAGTCTTTGAAAGAAATTAGTTTATCCACTAACCCAAAGTCACAGAGTAAGTAAACCATGAAGTCAGAATGCAAATGCAAACCAGAGTCCCACATTTTTTCCCTATGTTTTGGTGCCTTTCACCAAAGAAAGATCTTGCAAGATGTTTCTTCTTCACACTTCTACAAGGAGAGAAATCAATAGGCAGAGATATACTTAAAAATTCTTCCTCCCTAGACACAGATAACTTTGAAGAAAAGAAAAAGAATCCTATTTAATTAAGTCAACCTGGTTTGTTCTAAATTGGGAGAGATGCAAAGAGGTCGTTTATGTTGAGTTCCGCCCCACACACCAAATAAAAACATGCCTTAAACATCCAAGATTAATTATTGATCACTTTGAGACTATCAGAAAGCCACTAAAATACTGATACACAGTCTTTCATATCCCTTAATGGGTCAATGTGGAATGGCTACAACTATTGCTGATTTTTGCAGAAATCTTTACCATGCCTTCAATTAAAGGAGACAAGTAGGTATATGGAACATTTTACTGTTTTTGTCTCTTTTTAAATCCAGCTGAATATGTTTCAAGGCATTAATTATATATAGACTGCTTCAGTCTGCCCTGGTGGGAGGAAAAGATTAAAAACTGTGTGTGTTTTAATGAAAGCAAGAGGAGGTACTTTCAAAAAAACACAAAGTTGATTCTTCAAGAAAGACCCAGAGGGAAAAAAGAAAATGTTTTTTTTTTAAATACATCTGAGACCAAGAAGCTTCCCTATGCCTGGGTTTTGACTGAAGTATGGTATAGTTAGATGTGATTAGAGGATTCCTGATTCCACAGATGACTTTTAATCATGTTGGCCATGTAGAAAGAATACACATTTGCTAGTTGATCTTGCATGTAGATCATCTCACTGCCTGCATTTTGATTCAAAAGATGTGGGACAAGATATTTCCTTCTTGGGATGAGTTGGTTGAAACGATAATACATTCTGAATATTTAGACTCTTTAGTAGTAGCTGATGGAGATATCTAGCTGCTAGAAAACTGAAATAGAATTGTAAAAAGTAGAAATATGTCCTTACAGATTTGGAATGTGTGTGTGTGTGTGTGTGTGTGTGTGTGTGTGTCGCTTTTGTTGAATGTTTGTTTCTCTGAGACTTGACTACAAATTGTGAGGATGAAGCCTAAAGTTGACCAAGGAAAAACCCTTGCAACATGGCAAGTCCTAAGGTTGGATGTTAAGTTCATTTACAAAGATAAATCCCAGGGTCTCACATTTGTATGCTACATCCAAAGATCAAGATTCCTAGAGAAGGAAGATTTCAGGAGCAAAGTGCTACAACAGTTGGAAGAACTGACACAGTAACTCTCTACAAAATGCTTACTTGATTTTTTTTGATGGTACAATTTCAAAAGGGAAATTAAAAATCAAGAATAAGCAAATAAGATCTTACTGCCCTTCATCATGTTGCTTTGCCTTCCCTGCCACTTAAAGGTACAATGAACTTCCCCACCCATTTTCTTTGGGGTTTGTCACTTTTGGACACTAGATCAGCAGGCACCGCACAAGCAGAGGCTTCCAATGTGCTTTTGCAGGTGTGCATTTACTCTTAAATTTTGCCATCACCACACAAAAACAGATCTCAAGTCAGGTGTAGTGGCACACACCTGTAATCCTTCCCACTCGGAAGGCTGAAGCAGGAGGATTGCCTCGAGTTCAAGGCCAGCCTAGGTTACATTGTGAGTTCAAGGCCAACCTTGACTACACAGCAAGACATTGTCTCAAAACAAACAAACAAACAAACAAACAAACAAACAAACATATGTCAAGTGGCTCACAGACCCTGAAAGATTCAGAACTCAAGGAACAGATCCAACCTGAGCCTATGACCTGGAGCAAAGTCGAATGGAGACAAGCAGACAACACTGGTTGAACACAAGAATGTAAGAATTTCTGACAGTGTTTTAAGCTACTAAATCTTGGAGTGGTTTGTTACATGTAATTTTGTAGACTAATGAACTAATAGAAGCTTTTAACCTGTAATTTTTTAGAGACTTCTTTGAGGATATGATGAAACCTATGGACTTTCTTCCTAATAAAACATATACACAAATTTAAATTGTAATGTAGTTCAGAGGACTCACTGACTCTCTAAATAGTCCATGGGGACCTGATTATTGAAAGCATTTGCCTCCTCATATGTCTAAATAAAGATAAACTTTCCATTATCTGAGCAAACTGGTAGTTAAAATAATATACATGAATAAAAATGTATGTTTTTCTTTGTAAATGACTTCTAAAAATTTTTAAAGAATGTTTTCTTTTTCCCTTGACACTGACATTCAGTCCATGAATGAGTCCTGCTGGTAACATCTCTGAAGCATATTTTGAAAATCTATACCTCTCCCCTCCTCCACAGCTACCGTGCTATTGTAAGTAACCACCACCTCTCACCCTCTCTGGCCTCTCTGCCTTCTCTGCTTTCTTGCTGTAATCCATTCTTTGCCCAAATTTCAAAACTTTCTTCTAGAAATATTTTGTTACTCCACTATATATACTCATTCCAAGAAATCATTTTACAACTCAGTTAAGAGATGAAGTTATATTCTGCTAACCATGCACAATGGAGAAGGAAGCACAGTGCTTTTAAAATAGGATACTCATCTATTTGTTCATATTATTATTATTTGTACAATAAATGCATATTAAAATATGAATAAGGCAGTAGTAAAAAATAATACACAAAAACAAGGTAGTGTAGATTCTTATATTATGGTCATCAGAACAGTTTAGGAGTTCACTTGTGTGCATGACAAAATTTTTTCAAAATTATAAAAAAAAATCCTTTAAGTCAATGGGAAATTCAGAAGAATTTAATTAATAAAATGAATGTGTCTTTGATGTGTTGCTAAATGGTCAAATTTGGTCTCACAAAGACTGAACATACATCTCACCAAATTTGCAAAGTTATTTTTCTAGAAAATATTACAAAAGAACTTTTATAGCATACTATATACAATTCAGATTACTGAAGCTTTACATATGGTCACAGTTTGCAAATGTACAAAGTACAACAGAAAATCAGTCCTTATGACATTTGCCTCATTCTACTATAAGCAGAGCTCTGATAAGCATTACCTATTTTGTGGCCTGTTCCATCTTTTAGGAATTAGGAGGCAGTAAGACTATCTGGATTGGATTGAGAAGAAACCATTGATGATACGAAAATTCCAGGAATTTGGGGCAATGGTAGGTCATTATGGGATATCTGAAGCTAAATTATCCAATCAGCAGAAAAATCAGAAATGGGGCATTATGAAACACAACATAGAGTTTAGAATGGCACATTTATAAAATCTCAAATGAAAAATATATGATCCAGAAACTCATAAAAAGCAGTGTTTATACAGCAAATAAATACCCAAACATGCAGCAGTTATGAATATAGAAGACTCTATATATTAGAACTAGATAAATGGTGGTTCTGGTAATGAGCAAACTAAAGTGTCATTAACTCAAGTCAGAAATCAAGAATTTCTCTTTAATCTTTTATTCTCCTCACTGTGGAATACAATGATTTTCAGTCTTCCTCATATTCTCATAGCTTTATACCATTCTTTTTGACATCATTGATGATGGAACCATTCTGTTACTTTTGCAAAAAACTTTTAGACATTGGGGTTTATGAAAAATGCTCAAACAGTCATACTTTTAACTTACATTCATCATTTCCTGTTTATATGTATTTATTGTATTTACACATATGTGTAAAATAAACTAAAACAAAATTTCATTTAATAAAATAAAAAAGCACTCTTTATTGAAGAAGATGATGTGATGATAACAGACAATATTAAAAAAAAATCACTCAACAATGCACTCTATACATTTGCTTTGTGTCAAGCACTTTGGTCAGCCCTGGGGATACAACAGTCACAGAAACAATTGCAGTGAGTCACAGTCTAGTAAGCAGATCTATTTTAATTTGGCTGAAGAGTGATGTTTCAACAACTGCCTGAAACAAAATGGAAACAAATCAAACAAGGAAATATGATTAGCAGTTCAAACCTATGGAGGTAATGACTTGAGCATGCATCAGAAAGAGGTTAAAATCACACATACCTGCAGCATGATGAATAAGGTACAGAAATTAATGAAACAAAATCAGAGAGGTAGATGGGGTCAGCACTTGGAAAATCATCCAGGCTAATGTATTTGAATTTTATTTCAAATGCAACTGTAAGTCATCAGGTGATTTTAAACAAAGAACTGAGAAGATCATCTACACCTACTTTGAAAACTTGTATTCTAATAAAATGGAAAATAGAAAATGCAGAAGAAATGGACAGATTCCTAAATACATAGGAACTACCAAAGTTGAATCAAGAAGATGTAAAATCCTAAATAAACTAGTATCAATCAATGAAATTGAAGATGAATTAAGAACCTACCAACGAAGAAAAGTTCAGGCCTGAACAGATTCACTGCTGAATTCTACAAGAAACTTAGAAAAGATCTAATACCACCACTTCTCAAACTCTTTAATGAAACTGAAAGAGAAGCAATACTCCCAAATTTGTTCCTGGTAGCAAGTACTATCCTGATACCAAAACTGAAGAAGGATCCCACTAAGAAAGAGAATTACAGGCCAATCTCCCTAATGAACATAGGTGCAAAAATCCTCAATGGGATACTGGAAAACAGAATGCAGCAAATCATCAAGAAGATTGTACACCATGATCCTGTTCTTTGGTATGAGATGCCAGGATCATCTTTTGGTTTCCTAGCCAAGTCCTAGGAGCAGCTGCTTCTCTATGCAGCTCTGTTTCCATTTAGTAGGGAAAGCTATTTCAAAAGCAAGACCTGAGCATTACCTGTTGTTATGTGAGTACTGCACCCAGCCATCTTAGTGAACAGAATTAAAGAATGCAAGCACAAACACTTTTATATAGCGGTATATAATCATATGTATTTGCATAAATATATGTACGTTTTACATATACACATTAATACGCATTTTGGTAACTGTCTCTATTGAAACCATGGGCTCACATCCATGTTTCCATCTCTAATCCAAAACCATATGGTTCATTCTAGATTATTCTTTTTTTTCTTGTAAATCCCCTTTTTGAGTGAGCCTCAACATATTTATAGCATCAATCCCCTCTGTGTACTCTCTCATGATGGCCCTTCCCACCTTCTTCAGACCCTCACCACACAGATACCCTATTCCAGTACGATAAACCTATGGGCTATTAGTACCATTGAAAGCTCTAAGAGGATTGCCATCACTGCATGCACTATTAGTTGCTATTTTCTTGCTCCTTCTTGAGATCTTTTTACACTCTTTATAGAATTGTCATCTTGCTCAGGTTTTGACATTGCGAACCAAGCTAGCACACTCCCCCTTCTTGTCCAAGTAGGCTTCCTTGTCTCATTTGGTCTCCAATAATCTTCACTGGGTTACTACTACCTTATCCCCACCACCACTACTCCAACATGGAGATCTGTGAAAGAAAGAAAGAACAAAGAAAGGGAAGAATTCACTTCCAATGTCACTGGGTCCATCATCTTCCCAGATTTTCATGCAAAAACCTGGCATCTTTCTTAAGTTTTCTTTGCCTCGTTCCTCTCATTATCTAATCCATCATAAAGGCATGGTTAGAAGTACCTCCAAGTCACAATGAAATTCTGTTGACATGAAAAATATATGAAATATATTTTTTCATAACCAGGCATAGGGACTCATGTCTGTAATCCCAGCTACTTGGATTGTTAAAGCAAGAGAATTAAGAGTTCTAGGCCAGCGTAGGCAACACAGTGAGACCCCATTTCAAAAAAAATCCAAGTTGTCACTCAGAAAATCAGTGTTGCAAATTTGGTGAGAATCTACTAACTTACAAGATGTATGCTGAGTCTCATGAATTTCAGGTTGCCCAACTAGCGACACATTAGAGACTTTGCCCAGTCAATTTATCCCACCTTTACCTTCTTTTGATTTAACATAGTGACTCCTTGACTGGTCTTCTTCCCTTATTCATTGTATTCTTTACAATTAATTTTTACACACAGTGGTGGAGGAATCCTTCTAAAATGCAAATCAAATTTCAATGAACTAAGAGAAATTAGTAGTATAACTATCTTAACTAATATATATATATATATATATATATATATATATATATATATATCCCTTTAGGTGAATCAATAAATGACAAAGAAAATACTCCTAACCATTTGTTTGCCAATTTGTTCAAGAGTTAGTATACTAGGGTTGGGCATACTAACTCTTGTGCTGGGTACAGTGGAACACACCTGTAATCCCAGCACTCAGGAGGCTGAGGCAGGAGGATCACTGTGAGTCTGAGGCCAGTCTGAACTACACTGTGAGTTCAAGAGAAACCTAACTGTATAGTGAGACCCTGTCTCAAAAAAAAACCAAAAACGATTAAAAAAGAGTTAGCATACTTAGTTTCCATTTCCTTCAAGGTCCTGTGGACTAGAATTCTCCTGCAAGCTTCCATGTCTTCTCTCCCAATACACTTCTGGCACCATCATTCTACAAAACTTGTTCCCTCATTGGACATCAGTGATGCACCAGTTTCAAAATGCAAATGCATTCTTTGAGACCTGTGTCATAGAAACAGCATTCCACAATCACTTCTAGTGAAACCTGCTGTGACTTCAAGCTCTTTCCACTGTGCTTGTTCTCATACTTAAGGTAGACATCTTTCTAATTTGAAGATGTTACTAATAGTGTTTATGCCAATTTCTTAACACAGAGCAATTTAACTTTCAAAAAAAAAAACCTTTAAAATGCATTCCACATGTGGCATACAACTGAAGAGACTCTGAAGGGATAATAATGAGAAGATGAGATAAAGATATATGAAATAATGACAGTGAAATAAAGAAAACTAGTGGTGTAATCCGATTAACCTTGTCCTATAATCCAAGGTGATGACAGTGTTTAGATCAAAGGAAAGTGAATGTTACATAATGTAAAATTAATCTATGGAACTCTGAATCAAGGGATATTATTGAAGTAAACTGCTCAGCAAGTTTAAAAGTAGGAATACATAATCTTTCAGATAAGAAGAAATCACAGAGTCCATTGCAAAGTTAAGATATTTTTTAATTGTCTCAGTTCCCATGATGAAAGACAAAGATAATTACCATTTAAACCTCTTATAACTTGTTGTAGCTAGAGTGCTTAGTATACAAAATAGATATCCTTTGGATACAGACCAATTAGATGTATATATGTGTGTGAATTTGCACATATGCAAGAACACAGCACAACAACACAACAGTACATTTTTGAGAATAAATAAAAGTACATATATGTGTGTACATATATGTGTGTATATTCCCCAAAACAAATGTAAATTTTATATATCACAAACATAAGCCAATGTAAAATAAATAAGTAGAAGCAAGCCTGAAATGGCTAAGCCTTTATTATCTAATTCTTGTTGAAATAAACAAACCCTGCTTGATCATTTAGATGAGATCCTTTCTGTAAAATCATGTTGAAAGACATGCCACTGTACTACAATGCCAAAAAACTTCCTATTGGTCAATTTTATAATATTTACTATAACTTGAATTGTTTGGAAACTTAATACGTTATTAAATTATCAGTTTAGAAAGGAGTCATTAAAAAAAAGTCACGGTTCAGTAATCCTTTTTTTTATTTTAAAGAGAATAGTACACAACAAAACAAAACAGAATGAGAAAAGCAAAAGAAGACAGAATAGAGTCAAACACAAAATAGCATTTCAAAAGAGAACACTGCAAGTTATACAGGTTTTTAAGACATAACAACCGAAGAATAACAATGGTTACCCTAGTGTCTCTTGCTTTCTTCAAAATGGTTATTCATACATTTACAGACAGTAAACTCAAACAAAACAAAGTAGTATAAAACCAG
>RJWT010033451.1:0-13896 GCA_004365215.1 Cuniculus paca
TTTTTTTGCGGCACCAGGGATTGAACTCATGACCCCATGCTTGCCAGTGTTTTATTCTTTTTAAAAGAAAAAAAGATGTCACATCATATGTCAATAAAAGGAAATACAAATCAAAACAAGAAGATACCACTACACACTAATTAGAATGGCCAAAATCCAGAAAATTGCTGGTGAGGATGAGAAGCAACAGCAAGTCTCACTGCTGATGGGAATGCAAATGGTATAGTCACTTTAGAGGACAGTTTGGCAGTTTCTTACCATGTGATCCAACAATTGTGCTCTTTGGTATTTACCCAAAGAACTAAACACTTAGGTCCACACAAAACTCTGCACATAAGACATTTATGGAAATCTTATTCACCATTGCCAACACTCAGAATCAAGATATCCTTCAGTAGGTGAACAGATGAATAAACAGTGATATATTCAAACAATGGAATATTTTCAGCACTAAAAAGAAATGACCTATCAAGTCATGAAAAGACATGCAGGAACTTATTACTAAGTGAAAAAAGCCATCTGAAAATGCTCCAGACTGTATGATTCCCCTATTTGAAATTCTAGAAAAAAACAAAAATATTGAAACAGTAAAAAGATCAGTGGTTGCCATGAGGATTTTCTGGGGGACGGAAGGGTGTGCTGATAATTGAACCCAGGGCCCCTCACTGAGCCACACCCCCAGTCTTTCTTGTTTTATTTTGAGACAGGCCTAAGTTGCCCAGGCTGGCCTTGAACTTCAGCGCATCCTTCATTTTTATTTTAGTTATTTACTTATTTATTTAGGTACCAGGGATTGAACTCACGACATTGCACTTGCCAGACTGGCACTTATGCTGCTGAGCTAAATCCCCAGCCCTCTTTATTTTTGAGGTCTTACTATGTAGTTCAGGCTGGCCTGGAACTGTGTAGCCCAGGCTGGTCTCAAAATTGTGGTGATCCTTCTGCCTCAGCTTCCCAAGTGCTTCGATTACAGGTGTGTGCCACCATATTCACCTCAGCTCATTGTGCCTTAGCCTCAAGTGTATACCACCACATCCAGCTAACAGAGAGGACTTTTAAAATATGCTCTGTATGACATTAGTGGATATGTGTCATACATTTGTCCACATCCGTAAAATGTACAACACTAAGAGGGAACCTTAATGTGAATTATGGATTCTGAGTGATTATGATGTGCCAATGTAGGTTCATAAATTGTAACATGTGAACTACCTGGTGGGGGATGTTGATAATGGGAGAGGCTATGCATGTGTAGGGGTACTAAGTATATGGAAAATTTTGTGGTTTAAGTGTCACCCCAAATCCTTATGTAGTCATGGAGGTGACTGAGTCTAACGTTTGTGATGGGTTCTTTGTCTAGCGCTGGGATTGGCAGTGTGAGTGCTGCACCCACTTAGGGGCAGGTAAAAGGCATACGCTTTTGCTCTTGTTGATTGTGGCTGCCATGAATGGCTGCTCCTCACCATGCCACCCTGCCTTGGAGCCAACAGAGTATGTGAACTGAGAGCTCCAAAAACTGTAAGCTAAACAAACCTTTCCTTGCTTCGCTTTGGGCGTCAGGTGATTTGTTTCAACAATGAGAGAAACGTAACCAAGACAAAAAATCTCCGTATCTCCCTTTTTCCTCCCAGCTTTAAGGACTGAACCCAGGGCCTCACACTGAGCTACATCTCCAGCTCTTTTTTCATTTTTAATTTTGAGACAAAGTCTCACTAAATCACTAAATTGCTGAGGCTAGGATCAAAGTGTGATCCTCCTGCCTCAGCCTTACAGAGTGCTAGGATTGTAAGTGTGAGCTACCATGCCTGATTCATACCTTCCTCTTAATTTGACTGTGAACCTAAAACTGCTTTTAAAAATTTAAGTCTGTGGAAAACACCATGCACATACCACAGAGATTAGATCAGAACTAGTTTGGGAACTGGAAATTGACCCAGGAAATACAGGATTACGGATCAGGGCAGGGATTATTCCTGAGCGTCAAACAAGCTTTGTGGGATGCATATTAAATTATATTTTTTAAAAATGAATTACATAAAAAGCATCTTCCCAGGAAATTCTAACCCCAAACTGATTACTGGTACTGAAAGAGTTCTATAATAGTATACAATCTGTATCTGTTTATTTCCTCCTCTCAGGAAACTAGCTACCAGCACATCTGAAATGTTTTAGTAGAACAAAGCACATCTTTGTCATATCTGTAAATTAGGTTCACTGCAGAATAGATTAAAAATCTAACAGGATCTTCCAATGAAAGACACACAGTAGCCACCTCTCCTCCCCTCACCCATATCCCATGATGAATCAGTTACAACTTTTCCTGTTTTCCTTCATTACTAATACATCCTTCCTTTAATTCTCACTCCACTGCCCTCTTTGATGCTTCCCTCATCCTGTAATCACATAGTCCGGTTTTTCCTACAGTTATCACATCCCTTATTTGAGGCATCTTTTATTTATCCTGATCAGTGAACGTGATACAAGAGTTAAAAGTAAAATACATGCAAAATAGCCTGTGTAAGGACTAACAATAGAGAACGATTTGTAACCAACAATTTGAAACAAGTATCCAAGAGCCTCAACAAAAGTCACATAAGCCTGCTGATTTCCTGAAACTGGCTCTATTTTACTACAGACATTTAGAGAAGGGAATGAGAGAGGAGGTGAAAGTAACTACTGACAGCCCTTTGTTTTTCCATACTACAATCATAACTACAGGACAAGGAGGAAAGCCCAAAACTTCCTTCAATGATAACATGTCCATCCATTTGGTCCAGAACCAACAAGACAGTAACAGCAGTAGTGGCTCTGCCCTATTCTTCACAGTTTCCTAAGGTACTGATTGGGGTCCCAATCACAAGAATAGCTGCACTATTCTGTTTCCTAAGCTTTTCCATTGAGACACACTCCCGGCACAACTTGCAGGTAGATGTGAACACAGCATACACCAAGGACTTTTCCTAAAGGACTGTGATCATGGTAGAGGGAGAGGCCCAGAGTAAAGGTGCTTGGGACTGTAGAGGCTGAGCAAAGAACTCAGACTGAAAAGGCACAACAACAAAAAAGCGCAGAAGTCAACAATCACCATCATGTCTCATTAAGAATCTAGGGAGAACCTCCAATCTGCTCTCTCTGCTTCTATTCTAATCCTTCTACAATCCTTTCATCTCACAGAAGACTGACTGTAAATTCCTGCTTAGACCTATTCTTTGACTTCCACTGCTCTGAGAAGAAAATCCAAATTCTGAAGTACTGAACATGGCCTAACCTTCGTCTACCTTTCAGGTTGACTTCACAAAGCCTCTCACCCTCTACTCACTAGACTCCCATTGCAAGTTCTTTCTCAGTTCACACACATACTAAGCCTCTTCCCTGTTCTCTAGTCTCTCCATCTCTGTACTTGTGGCCTCTCTGTCCACCATGCACTCTCTTCAGTGCTCCACATTGAGATCTTAGTATGAATGTCACACCTTTTGACAGTAACCCTAACTAAAGTGCTCCCTCCCATGTCAATCTTCCCTCATCGTCTCATTCATTTCCATTTTAGCATTTATGTACCGTATCTAAGATTGCATTTTGCTTGCTTATTGAAAGTTTCCCCACCGAGGGTGAAGGAACTGTGACATTCACTATCACATACATAGCAGATTCTAATAAAACATCACTTTCATTTATTGACTTAACAGGTAGAGAGAGATGCCTGGAAATTCCAACTTGCCAAAGTGTGCTGGTGAGATCATCACAGCAACCAGTGCCTCATCATGCCTCTCAATCATCAATTTCTCCCTTTTATTGATCACTCCTATTATTATCCACATTGATGCAGTAACAATAAAACCCACCCTAAAATACAGATTTACTTATTCAACAGTTACTTCGTAGTATTTACCACATGCTAGGAATATATCACCAGCTTTTATTATTTGTAACAATCTTAACAAAGTTGTATTTTTTTCAATACTGGAGATTGAACCCTGAGTCTTTGCACTGAGCTACATCTTTATCTCCTTTATAATTTTTGAGACAAGACATCACTAAGTCACTAAGTTGCCCAGGCTGGGCTTCAACTTGCAATCCTCTTTCCTCAGTCTCTCAGAGTTCTGAGATTACAGGGATAAACCACCATTCCCACCAATAAAGGCATTTTAAAAAGAAAGAGAACTCTGGTTAAACAGATGTTTATGTAGCATGATGAAGGAAACCACTGCACTCTAAAGGAAGTACCTGCTTTTAAAATCCTTCTGACGGTAAAACTTTATTGGTTAATATATTAGAGAGTATTTCCCAAATTACAACTAATTATAAATTATACTGACATTTAGCACATTTTTTTCAACTCCTGACCTTATATTGGCTATATTACTAGTGAAGGATAACTTGTACAATTTTACCTTGAATTTTAACATTTCAAAAGTAGGACCTACATACTCTTATAACTCTTTTCTATCAGTACAAACTATAGCTTTGCCCTTAGAATGGTAAAGTAAACAATTATCCTTAGCTGAACATGATGGCACACACCTATAATCCCAACTATTACAGTGATTTACACGGGGAGGATCACAAGTTCTAGGCCTGCCTGTGTAATTCAGCCAAGCCCTGGCTCAAAATAAAAAATAAAAAGGGCTGTGAGTGTAGTTTAGTGGTAGAGTGCAGCAGGGTTTGTTCCCTAGGACCTAGCACCCCCCCACCAAAAAGGTTCTATACCTATAAATATCACAATCTAAAACAAAGAAAATAAGGCTAACAACACATGGCCTAGAATGGAAAATCCCAATGGAAGTTTGGGAGGCAACAGGAAAAGCAGAGATAAAAATTAAATGGTGAAAACACAGATAAATCAAGTTTTATCTGAGATACTAGTAAAATAAAAACACTGATTCAACTAGAATATGTGCATAGAGATGTTTGTAACATAAACTAAATGTGTTAAACATAAGCTAAATGTGTTAAATCAAATGATGGTATTAGACTTAAAAACTGTAAGCATCAACAACAGACATACTCAAGTGACCTATATCTACTATCTTTCTTTGAAACATTAAAAAGTTTCTGGCATAGATCTCCAGATATCCAGGAAAATAAAAAGAGGCGTGATTTTTATTTTAGAGTGAACAATGAAAAGAGATAAATTACTTTCTGCAAGACTTAGAAGAGAATATCCGGTCCTACCAAACTCAGAAAGCAAAGCAGAGAAACAGTATTATATATGCCTGGAGATATAAAAACAAAAATATAGTTTAGAAATAACATTTCACAAGACAATCCAAAGCTGTAGATATTGCTCCATAAAATCTGTCTAGTCCTAATGGCTTCCTGTATAAGATCACTGTGTATTATTTAAAAAAAAATCTGCTTGCCGATCTATAGGAACGTTATTCTTCTTACATCTACTTCCTTCTATGAATTCAGACCTCGAAGTCTTCACCTGAATCTTTTTACTGAGCAATAAATTTTCCTACCATCTTTCTTATATATTCATACTGTAGAAATAATTGTTGAATCTCAATCGTCAATGATTTAAAAGCTTATTAGAGCTTTAAGTTCACTTTTATTCTAAAAGTAGGTTAAGTAGGTATGGTTTTATATTTCCCTTAAAAGTAACTGGAAAGAAAAACAAGAAAAAAAAATTTTAAGAAAAAAAATAACTAGA
Organism: Cuniculus paca; assembly: GCA_004365215.1. Lineage (NCBI taxonomy): Eukaryota > Metazoa > Chordata > Mammalia > Rodentia > Cuniculidae > Cuniculus > Cuniculus paca. The sequence goes on from RJWT010033451.1 coordinate 5,654, forward strand.
ATCTCTGTGTATATACTTTTTGTCATTTTGTTTATACGTAACAAAAAAAATACTTGAATTACAATTCAAAGAAGACTGTAATAAGTCCCCTTAAAAAGTCACCAGGACATAGAGAAAAAAAACTATCTAGTATTTAGGGTGGTAGTGGCATGTAAAGGAGGTTTAAAGGCTGAACCAGAACAGAAAGGGCAGAAGTCTCCAGTACAAACAGGAATAGCTATTAGTGCAGTTTGTCAGAATGTGTAACCAGATGGGAAAAAACACAAACTCATTGATAAAAATATAAAGAGAAATTATCATGAAGCAATACTCACCCTGGCACTTGAAAAGGCACTGCCATTAAAGCCTTATCTTACTTTTATATTTACAAACCTAAGTTGGAAATCACTTTTCATCTACAGGAGCTACAGGCTGAAAATGTAAGTTGGAGATCACACTGTAGGGAACTGTAAATCCCAGGCATCTCACTCTTGATCTTATTCTGCACACAAGGATGTGAAGGCATCTGGAAAGGGAACTGCAGGGTTGTAGATATAGAAGATTGAATCAAATGATGGGCATGAACAAATAGAGGCTTGGCAAGAACAGGAGTGGCATGCTTGCAAAAAATAAACGACAAGTGAAATAAGGTGGTAGCTATTCCATGTAGGGTGCAAGGTAGGAGGAAGAATTAACATGGCCTCAAGGATAAATAACTAAAAGTGGGGAGACAGAGCACTGGGCAAGAGGACAGTTGAATTAGCTCAAGTAATTACTACTGTTGCTGGAAATGTCTGCGTCAGATCCACGTATATGATACCTTTTGTGTGCCAGAATTGTTTCCAGGCACTCAGGACAGAATAGCAAATACAACTGGGAAGCACTCCTAAGCTACACGAAACTTATTCTTTAGTGGCAGACAACTGATAATGAGTAATTATACAAACAAGTAAATACATATTATAGGAAGTGCAGGTTGTATGCAATTTTAAGTAGATAACATCTGAGCAAATACCCAGAGGTGAGGGAGGGAACTATGCAAAAGGCTGGGTAAATACGCACCAGCAACTAACATACCAGTATCTCAAAATAATTTCACTCCACAATGTTTTTGAAGATAGCAACAACATTGCAACATACTTCTTTAGGTCCCAGTCCTATCTCCCTGGGCTTACCTTTAGGTTCCACTTCCTGGCTCTATCCTACCCATTCAAGAAAACTTCACCAATAACAGTGATAGATAACAAACTGCCAAGTGGGTCAACTTGTTTATACTGGCTGTTTACTTTCTGTACATGGAGAAAAGGGATGTATTTTAAACAACGAAACCAAAGCACTGTTAGAACATGTTTGTACAAAGCTTCAGAAGACAATCATCTTCTTCTCAAAGCAATAATTTGACATAGCAACTTGGAGACTTGTGATTTAAATCAAAGGTGCTGAAGAATGATTATGAATCATGCAATTAAGCTACCAAGGAGGATAATGCTGAGAGAAAAACCATTCGAGACACCACAAAACTGTCAAAAATAAAAGCAGTAACTATCATTAAAAGTAGAGGTAATATCTTCCTTTGAGTTTACAATCTGTTGATCATCACAGCTGAATTCTAGTTTAAACTCTGCCATTCACTGATTCTGTGGCTTTGGCCTCAACTTTATCTGTAAAATTCAGTTGGTGTGATTTTTCAGATCCCTTTCAGTTCTGAGATTCTATGCACCAAGCTATGGATCCTATGATTTTTTTTTTTAACATGTGTTGGGTGCTATGGTTTAACTAGTTTTGCAATATAAAGAAGCACCCATCCCAAACAGCACGATTTATAAATTCTATAAAGTGATAAATCTACCTCAACTTAGTGCTTAAAATGAGGCCACACTCACCCTACAGGCACTGCCTTTTTTCATCTCTCTTAGAACAGACTTGAAGTCAGGTAGGATGGGAGTGTAGCTCTGTAGAATGCTTGCTTGGCATGAGTGAAGCCTTGGAATTAATCCCCTGCGTCGAAAACACGAAAGTAATCAACAAACAGACTCCTGTGTCTATAGCTTTTAAGAGTGAATTTGATCTGGAACAAGGTGAAGGATCACATCAGGTAATACCCTCAGTATAGATTAAAGTACAGAGACCTTTTCTTGCAGGGCTCAATTTACAAAAACAGTTTCTAAAAAATCCTCTAGCATTTTTAATAAGAGCTCTGAGGAAAAAGCATCGGTATTTCGGTGATGAAAACTTTGAACATTAAGGCTCACAGGAAAGCATAATAGCGAAAATAAACCAACATTTATTGTTGTCAAGCGTTAGACATCAATTCAATCTTTACAACAATTGTATAAGGCAGGAACATTTTACAGATGTGAATACTAAGAATACAGAAGTTAAGCAAATAGCCCACATTTATGGTTAATTAGTAGATTCCAATCCAGGCTTTCCAACTTCAAAGCCAAAAGGCTTGTTGGGCGTGGTGACATACGCCTGTAATCCTAGCACTCTAGGGGAGGCTGAGGCAGGAGGTTCAAAAATTCAAGTGCAGCCTGAGCAGTTTAGCAGCTCTGTGAAACCTTGTCTCATTTAAAAAAGGGCTGGGGATATAGCTCAGTCGGAGAGGCCCGGGTTCAAAAGACTGAAAGAAATAAAAGAAAAGCCGGCGCTCTTAACTGCATTGATGCATTCCCTACAGAAAACCCCAGCGTCCATTACCATTAGCGCCCTTCTTGCCGGCGCAACACACGAAGTCAACATAAAGCCGTCCCGCAAGCTATTTTCTCCCTCTCCTTTTGTGGCCACGAGGTAGGAATACACTTTTTAAACTTCCCAATACCTGAGGGTGCTCACAATTCGGGAAGGGAAAGTGTGTGGAAGAGCTCAAGCTTTCGGGTCGGGGAGCACGTGCAGTGAGCGAGCTCGGCGAAGCCAGCACACGCCCGGTGGGCGCGCAGCGTCTCCCGCGCCGAGGCTCCCCCGCGCTCCCCGCTCCGCCCCGCTCCGCCCCGCCCCGTCCCGTCCCGCCCCGGCGCGGAAATGGCACCTGGCCGGCGCGTCCTAAACTCACCCACCCTGGACGAGCCCGCCGTTTCCTCCACTTGGCCGGCGCGGAGCCAGGCCTCCCCACTGGGCTCCTGGGCCGGGCTCCCGGGCGCGAGCAGGGCCGACCACACGCTCACCTTCGGGGCGCCTCTCCGGAGGAGCGAGAACGGAACCCCTGGAGTTACGCCACTCTGACCCCACCTCCAGGCCCCGCCCCCGAGGCAAGCCCCGCCCCCACCAATCACCAATCGGCGCCCGGACTAAGGGGCGGGGCTAAACGCGCTCAGCCCCGCCCCCGCACCCTGCCGGTCCGCAGCCCAGAGCAACCTTGGACAGGGCGCGGTCTGGGAGGCCCAATCAGTCAAATGAGGTGGGGAGATCCCGGGGATGTATGGTCGGGGAAAGAAGGACTGGGAGCAAGCCGATGGAAATGGGAGTAAGAGAAAAAGATAGGGGCAGAGACAGAGACAGCCCCTCGGGCGTAAGGTGAAGAAGCCTTGGAGGAGAAAGGTGAAGACACTCTTCTAGCTAAGGTGCAGTATTGAGTCCGATCTTAAAACAACGACGTTCATTTGTCGGGTGCATTACCATAAGTTGGTTCTACTCAAGCAGGATAGGAATCACGCAAGAATTCGGATTCCACGCATGAGAAGTCATTAGGAGTGATTGTCAGCGGGCCAAAGAGAGCAATTCTTTTGCTGACTTTCACTAAAAGTCCTCATACTTCGTTTTAAAAATCATGGACGCTTGGACTGGGGATATAGCTCAGTGGCAGAGCACTCGCCTAGCTTGTGCCAGGACCTGGGCTCAGTCCCCAGCAATAAAAATAAATAAGATCGTGGACACTGACTCCCAATAAGAATGTTAATTATTCTCTCTCCCTCAGACAGCTCGGCACGTTTTGTGAAAGCAGACCGGCTTTGGAATGGTTAAACAAAAACTGTAAGAGACTATTGTTTTGGACTTACCTCTTGCACTAAGTTCCAAAAGACTAAAAATGAAAATGTCAGCCATACTAAAGTTCTACATTGCCAAATACAAATTAAACTATCTTGTCACCTTCCCAGACAGGAAAATGAAAGATAGTCAAATTTCCCAGATCAGTGGGCATGACAATGAAGTTCTCCCTGCTTTAATCCTTACATCCTTTAATCTTTACAAAAAGTAAACTGAAATAATCTGTTGTTAACCTATCAGTTATTCTTCTATTGTTCTGTTTCCCTGTCCCAACCTGACGAAGAAAACAACTTTCCAAATGACCAATCTACTTTTTGGTGTATGTGCTTTCTTCAGCTCTCCTTTGTAAAACCAGCCTGTTTGCTGGGCTCATTGGAACACTCTCTATTTTGTGAAAGGGCCATAAGGTTCAAATCTAGAACACCAAAATAAAGCCAATTAAAATCTTTAACCAAATTGTAATATTTTTTTCACAGCCTGGATATCCATAGTAAACTTCTACAAGGTTTGTGACTGCATTTATAAAAGGAAAATGAGTCTCCTTGAAAATAATTAAGGTATTTTAACTTAATGCATCCGAGTTTGAAAATGACTGGGTCAAGTCAGTAACTGACTTGATTTATAATAACTGAATTAAGGTAGGAAATAACATTAAGGGAAGTCACAATGCCTAACACCCTCAATTTGCAAATCAATAAAATGAAAGGATTCAGACAGGTGACCTCATAACTTTTAAATATTCTTCCACACACCAGTTTGTCCTGTCAAGCCGAACTTAAGAGAGAATGAACGTCCATTAGAGCTATTCTTTCAGGAGTCAACCAAGAATGTGTAAACTTTTAGAAAAAAACTTCAGGGATCGCTGGCATCAAACTTCATTCAAACTTCTTTCTGACTTTCCAGTGTATAATAATGATAATAATGTCATTCTTGTCCTGGCTCAAAACTTTTGACTCTTCTTCCCTCTCAATCCTCACACTTAGTCAACAAGTCTTTAGCTTTCTCCTTTACAAAGTCTCCTCAATGACTCTTCTCATTTTCACTACTATCTCTATATAAAGTACAAATTGAGAGTACTCAGGACATTTTATCTAACCCTAATCTACTTTTTCCACCTAGTCTACAACTACTGTCTTTTGTACACTTCAGTCTGCCATTTTTGCCATCATGTATGTCTACACACTGTTCCCAAGTAGTTCAGAATAGCCTCTTCTGCGTCCCAGCTACCTGTCCTGACACAATTGCTCACCTAGGATACCCCTCTGCATAATAAAATGCCACAATACCTGGGATCTGCACCATTCAACCTAGCACTTAGCAGGGATGCCTTCTTTTATTTTCTATTATTTAGAATATCTATCTCCAAAAATAAACTATACTACTTATTAGATGCCCTGAAGCCCTACACAATCCATCCACAGAAATCATTTTTGCTGGGCATAGTGGGACATGCCTATCATCTCAGCACTTGGGAGGCTGGGCAGGAGAATTATGAGTTCAATGCCATCCTGGGCTACACAGCGAATTCAAGGCCAGCCTGGACAATATATCAAGACCCTACCCCAGCCCCCTAAAAAACACAAAAAAATTTATTGTCTCAGAAAAGCTAAAAGAAATCATATATTCCTCTGTAATTAGGCTTTTTGGGTTCCCTATAGCAACAAGATTCTCTATTTTTATCTGAAATATTATGGTACCGAAGTAACATCAGTTGCTTCTTGCTAACCAGAAGCTTTGTTTGACAATTATATAGGACTGGTTCAAAAACTGGGAAAATAATTTATTAAGTAAGACTTGTTTGGAAAACTAAATCTTTGCAACTCATGGAGATAACTAAAACAATAAAATAGTGTATCCATTTGTTGTCATTCATTGCTCTAACAAGTTACAGACCCACATTAAATGCTTTAAAATATATGACTCAGTCTATGATTATTTTCAACTTTCTTTATGCCTTCTCTTTCCCATGCTGTAACTAAAATACTAGTCATTTTCTTGTCATGCAAATAAGACAGTGAAAGCCTCCCCTTCTAATTTCAAAGAAATTCTCAAAAATAAGATTAACACAGCACTTCTCAGAGTTAAACTACAAAGGTTTTCAGTGTTTCAGAAATAAATTCTCAAATCACGATAAACTTCCTATGTTAGAGAGTTCTACATACTATTAAGACTTTACAGAATAAATTTTCCTTAACTGTAACCTTACCCAGATGGCACAAATAGGAGAACTAAGTTTTCAGAATGACTACCAAGTAAGAGTGAAAACTGATTTGCAATCTATCAATGGCCCCTTGTGTTTTGAAAATGTCACTGGCACATTTCAAGAAGGCCCCAGAGCCCTGAAGTCTGGCCCAAATAATCTATAAATCACTACCCACAGCAAACCTTTATAATGTTCTGGAGATTTAAGAAGTACTAAATAGACAGACTAAACAACAGTCACACTTTTATTTGCGGTTCTACCAGGAGCTATGGGTTACAGACTCTTGGAACTTTTCCTGTCCTCAGAATGTGAGGTGACTATCAAGAGTAGAGCTGTGTGGGGATTTCTGAGTCTGCCAAAACAGGGTAACAAGGACCAGACTGACCCTCCCACATGAACCAACCAAAAGGAAGAAGGAAAAAGAACCAGACAAAATACATAAAACAACAGTTTACACAAAACTGAGTAGCAGGCCATGAAGGAAAATGATTTCCTAGAAATGGAAAATAAGCCAAGGTTTACACCAGCTTATTACATTCTGAGAATTTATAGACTCCCTGGATTGAGGAAACAGAACTGTGAATTCAGGGAGAACTGGATAGCAGGAGTTCATAGAGCAGTGTACAAGCAAACATTTAACTGTATAGAAAACCCAGAGACCTGCAGGGGGTCCTCCTTAAGAATTTGACAGTACTCTTCAGTGCATACATGTGAGGAAACCATAACAAGTCCAGGAAAGAATAAATCATTGGAAAACATTGGAAGAAACAAAACTGGACACTCCAAGGACCAAGGATACTGGTTGTTCCAACCAGGCTCACTAGAAAACCTGCAGTTCAATGGGGGTAGAGTACTCAGAAAGGTCTGGTCTTTGTATTGAGGAGGAATTAGCGTCAGACTAAATGCTGTTTGGATCTTACAAAAAAAAAAATCACAGCAGTAAGGTGTGAAAGCATAAAATATTTGTAAGTAATTTATCCCATCTCAAATTAAAACTCAAGTATATTTATAGAAAAAGAAAAACATCCAGCATCCATTTACAATGTAGACATTCAGTGGTCAGTATTAAATAACTGACATTCAATATTAAATAACTGACAGTATCAGAAGGCACCCAAAGAAACAGAAAAAAACAAAAAATGGCTGGGTGTAGTGGTTTATGCCTGTAATTCCAGCTATTCAGGATTACAAATTCACAGCCAGCCTAAGAAATTTAGCCAAAACCCTGTCTCAAAAATTTAAAAGGGTTGGAATGTAGCTCAGTGATAGAGCAGTTGCTTAAAATATGCAAAACCCTAGGTTCAATATCCAGTTTAAGAAAAAATAAATAAATAAAAATCAAAAGGTAAGAATGGGGAGGGGATAAGAGAAAAGGGAGGAAAAAGAAATCTGATCCATGAGGAGAAAAATCAATTAAATTGACCCGCAACTGACGCAGATATGGTGACCACTGGGTTAAGACATTAAAACAGTTACAGTGGTAATAATTTTAAAAATTAAGTATAAATCCATTTTCTAGAAATAAAAACAATCTCTCAGGTGAAACGTACACTGGATGGGAAAACAAGATTAGATGTCGCAGAACACTAGGGAACTTGAAGGTAGTAATAGATACTTTCTCTAATGAGTTATATAGAGAGAAGAGAATTAAAAACAGAAAAGAATAAGATTTAAGCTGCCTAAATGCTTATAATTGGAGTCCATGAAAGAGAAAATAAAGGTAATATTGGGAAAGACAATCAGAAAGACATTTGAAGAAATAACAGCTGACATTTTTGTAAATGTGATGAAAAGTAAATTCATTGATCTCACTGAAACACTAAGAGTATGAAGAAAACTATACCAACACATATCATAAAGAAATTATTGGACCGGAGATTTAGCTCAGTGACATAAGTGTCTGTCTGGCAAGCGTGAGGTTGTGAGTTCGATCCCAGTATCAAAAAAAAAAAGAAGAGAAAAGAAATTACTAAGCCAGGTGTGGTAGTGTACACCTGTAACCCCAGCACTTGGGAGGCTGAGCCAGGATAATAGCAAGTTTGAGCCCATCCTGGGCAAACTGAGGACTTAACAAGAC
>RJWT010033452.1:0-13901 GCA_004365215.1 Cuniculus paca
GCAGGTACAAATTCTGTATGATGAATCTGATCATTATGTATACCTAAAATGTACCAATAAGCTTAATTAATTTAAAAAATTTCAGATGGAGTTGGGCATGGTGGTGCAGGTATGTAATCTCAGCACTCAGGAGGCTGAGGCAGGAGGACTGCAGCTTGTTGAAGGCCAGCCTGGACTATATAACAAGACCCTGTCTCAACAAAACAAAACAAAACAAAACAAAACAAAACAAAACAAAAAGTTTTCTGATGACTCAGACCCCAAACTACACAACTATATCTAGCTGGGTGTAGTGGTACATACCTGTAATCCTAGCACTCTGGAGGCTGAGGCAGGAGGACTGCCATGAGTTCAAGGCCAGCCTGAACTACACAAGATATTTTCTAAAAGAAAAAGAAGAAAAAAACCACACTCTACCCAAAGCCACCATGTTACAAGGCAGGTATACGGGTACATTCAGACATGGCTACCTCGTTCCTGCCCACGATAATTACTAATTTCATACCCCAAATGAGTGGCATCCCCTGAAGTATAATTCCACAAACACTGTCATCAACAGTGCCCCCGAGCATCAGAACTCATCAGTTCCCTGAGTCAGTCCTCAAGAATGTCGCTTCCATTGATAAAATAGAAAGTATTTCATTGAAAAAACTGAATGGAAATAATTCCCACCAGCAAGGCCACTCCTTTATCTGCGGCTAAGGCCCCAGATGTTAACGCTCTCATTAAGCTGCCTCCTTGCCTCCAGGCTTGCTTATCTCTCCTGCGGCGCTGCTGCCCAGGGGTAGAGATCTCTGCTACAGATGTGCAGATGGAGCCGCCAATCCAGACACCCGAGGAAACCCATTCCCTACGGACAACTGCTCCCTCCAAGAACCCTAAAGTCTTGCTGTCCTAGCCAGCAAGGCTCCCCCGGCTGGGGCGGGAGGTGGGCATTTCCTGAAGGGCAGAGTCATTTCTGGCCTCAGAATGCTGGTGGAAAGTGGGCTCTTCCTATGTGAAGACAGCCTTACTCCCAGAGTCAGGGGACCCGGTGCGTTCAGGTCTTTCTTCTAGTATTGATTTCTGGTTGTCCAGCAGGACTTCCTCTGCTGACCGCAGCTGGGCTTTTACGGAGGTGAGCTTGCTGGGGCTGCCGCCTCCCTACAGCAGTTTTCCCGCTGGCCGCCTTGTCTGTCGCCTGCCGAGACGACACGTCCATCACGTCTTCCTCCTGGACCTCCTCCCATCCTTTAGTTGAAACTGGGCACAGGGTTGATCTTTCCCCAGGGGTTGTGGTTCTACCCTTCAACGTGAGGGGGGCTTGGCTGATTGCTCATTTGATCCTATTCATACAGGTGGTAAATTAATAAGATTTATGCTGGACGTGATGGTACGCGCCTGTAATCCTAGCACTCAGGAGGCTGAGGCAGGAGGATTGTGCCAACACAGTGCAAAGGCTCCCCTGGGATGATGCCAACCCTTGCAGCACCCCTGGAGGGGCAGGCTGACTTGTCTCTGTTAAAGACAAGAGAACAGAAACCAAGGGGCTACGGAACTAGAAGGCAGGAGACGCAGGATGAGAAGGAATAGTCTGTTCCCGGGGCCGCATCTGTCAATGGGTCTCATGAGGTTTCAGAGCTTGCTGCATGCCCGGCACCACCACTCTGCACCCCATTGCCTTAGTATCTGGTACTTGGGGAAAAACATAACCTTATTCTTTTTCCTTTATCTCACGGTATGGGGGATTGAACCCAGGGCCTTTACTCTGAACTACCTCCACAACCTTTTTGTTATTTTTAATTTTGAGACCAGGTCTTGCTAAATTGCCCAGGCTGGGCTTGAATTTGCCATCCTCCTGCCTCAGCCTCCTAGAGTGCTGGGATGACAGATGTGCAATGCCATACCCTCCAGGAAAGCATCATTTAAAGCATTATTTCCCCAAATTGGCTAATGATAACAGTTAATCTGCAGACCAAATTAAAAATATGGGCTCTGGGGTCCCAGCCCAGAGCACTGAATCTGCATCTTCAGCCCGCAGGCCAAGTGGCTGCACTGTTCTTTCAGGACACTTGCTTTGGGGAACAGCCGGTCCTGCGGGAAGGAGCTGCTTATCGCGGAGATCTCCACCAGCGCCGAGCCCGGGAAGGTCAGCCATTGCGGGGCGGAGGAGTGCTGAGGAAGGAATGCCAACCATCCCAGCAGACGCGTCCCGCCCACAAGCCAGGCACTTGGGGAGGGGAAGGGAAACAGAGCAAAGGTGCAGCCCGCCCACCGGCGCCACCTTGCTTCGAGTTCTGCAGATGAGTAAATGAGGAGCTTCTCTCCAAGGAGCATTATCAAATCAACGTGTTCTGCATCCTGGCTCCTCCACTTTCTAAATTTTGGGCAATTGGGCAAATGAGCTAATTCTCTGTGTCCCAGGTTTCCTGTTTGTAACACAGGGATCTGACTTGTTAAGGATGTTGTTGGAATTTACAAATATGGTACGTAGTACCGAAAATAGTTCCCGAGACACAGCAAGCATTCAACAAACAGTATTAGTTATCAGGGTTCATTATTACAGGAAGTAATAATAAAGCTCAAGTCTACAGCCCAGAAAGAATGGGCTCCTGAGACAGGCCAGGCATTTTAGCACTTGTGTTAAGCGCTTTGCATATGATTTTTAAAACCTTTTTATTTTGAAGTAATCATAGACTCACAGAAAGTTGCAAAAATAGCAAAGACAGGGGCTGGGGATATAGCTCAACAGCAAAAGTGTCTGCCTGGCAAGCGCAAGGTCCCGAGTTCATTCTTGGAACCCCCACCACCACCACCAAATAGCGAAGAGAAGCCAGGCGTGGTGGCGCACACCTGTGATCCCAGCACTTGGGAAGCTGAGGCAGGACAGTTGCCGTGAGTTCCAGGCAACATAGTGAGACCGTCTCAAATTTAAAAAAAAAAAAAGGAATAGGTGAAGCAAAAGAAGGGAAGAGGACAAGTCTCCTTTTCCCCTTAGTTCGATCAAGATATAATTGACAATAACGATGGATATGTTCAGGTGTACAATGGTACACATTTACAGTTTAGAATGACCGCTTCTGAGATGACTTGTACATCACTGTACCTCATTACCCAGTTGTATGGTGGGGCGGGAACACGTAAGATCCAGTCTCTGGGCAAACCGCAACTGTAGGGTACATTATTCCTGCTTGGTTCGCTTCACATCTGTCTCACTAGCGCATGTTGATTACACAGATTAACAGCTTCATCTGGGAGGTCGGTGCTGTGTGGGACACTCTGGGATCACTTGCGCCCCATGGCCTCCTCGCGCCGCCTCCTCCCCAGTTTTGCATTTTGGGGGGGTTTCAATGCAGACGATGCATTTTAATCACATCCACCTCCTCCTTTATTACCTACATTTATACCCTCTCTTATTCGCTTCTTCTTGTCTAAGAATAGTCTCCCTTTGACTTTCTCGTCATCTTTTTTTAGAGTCTACGTATTCGGGAGAATATATGATATTTGCCTTTCTGCGTCTGGCTTATTTTGCTCAGTGTGACTCACTTCCCTAAAAGTGACAGAATTCATCCTTCTTCACGGATCAGTGATACTCCACGGCCCCCATGGAGCGCAGTTTATCCATGCATCTCCTCATGGGCTCCTAAGCCGGCTCCACACTAGGCTGCTGGGAATTACGCCGCAGTAGTAAACCCGGGGTCCCTGCAGCAGGCCATGCAATGTTCTCATTAACTGCTGTCACCTCGCCGTGGATCAAGCCTGCGGGACTCACTTGTGTTACCAAGTTTTTCCCTGTTGAGCAGCAGCTCCCCTTTTCGCCCACCTTCAAGAGGCCTCCTCTGGGGCTGGGAGTGAGGCCTAGGGACAGAGCTCTCACTTAGCATGGGTGAGGCCCTGGGTTTCATCCCCAGCACAAACAAGCAAAAATTTAAAAGCCTCCTTTGATAAAAGTATTTTCACTTTCAAAATGCCCCTTCTTTTCAGAGATGGCCACATCATTTATCATTATTCAGTTCCTGAACAGAGCCCTAGGAATAGGAGGGCAGAAAATGTATTATTCCAACATGACACATGAGGAATGTGATATTTAAACAATTTGGCTAAAGTCACATGCTAAAGCAACTGGGTGTGGTGACCTAGGCTTTAATCCCAGAACTCTGGGAGGCTAAAACAGGACTACTGAAAATTTGAGCCCTGCTTGGGTAATTTTAATACTATAAGGAGATCCTGTCTTCGTCAATCAATCAGTCAGTCAGTCCGTCAATCAATGGGAAAAGGCTGGGATTATAACTCAATGGGAAGGCCTTGGGTGCAATCCCCAGTATTGGAAGAGGGCGTATCCACGTGATACACTCAAATGCAGTCGCCTTTTAAAATGTCCAGAAGATGGATGTGTTGGCACATGTCTGTGATCCCAGCACTTGGGAGGCTGAGACAGGAGGATCACTGTGAGTTCAAAGTCAGCCGAAACTGCATAGTGAGACCCTACTTCAAGAAGACAATAAATAAATAAATAATAAAATAAAATAAATAAAATGTCCAGAAAATTCAGGTGTGGTGAAGCACTTGGGAGGCTGAGGTAGGAGGATCACTTTGAGTTCAAGGCTTGCCTAGACTACATAGCAAGACCCTGTCTCCATAAATAAATAAATAATCCAGAAAAAAAAAGTTAGGTAATGGAATCTATCTTTTCATTCTTTCTGTAATCTCAATGCCACTTTGAAATAAAGAAAGACAATAAAAGGAACACATCAAGGGGAAAGTAGAAGCCCCGGTGTTACTATGTGAAAATCCTGGCCATTTCCTCCTATGCACCTCAGGAAGGACGGAAGCCTTAGAAAGTGACTGAGACCTCCACAAACTCCTGCTCACAGAGCAGAAGGCGGGGCACAGGGACCATCGGTGAGAAAAACTGTCCTGGGCTTTCGGTTGCCCAAAGAAACCTTCATACAGGAGATGGGCAAAGTGAATTTAGCTTCCTCTTTAAGACCTGTGCACCCAATTGGATTTGCCATCTGAATGCAGGAAACCTTAGCAAGATTATGGAAACAGAAAAGAATTCGAGATTAACACACACTGTACATTTTTGTACAGGTGGCAGGACAATTAGAAATCTAGTTAAGCTGGGGAAAAGCTCCGTAAGTCTGGGAGGGATTTAGGGCTTGGTGTGCTTTGCTGTAACCCATCATCAGATGCGTGTTCAACTTGCTCTCGCGCAGCCAGGCTCCCCAGGTGCGGGGAAATGATGCACAGGCAAAGCAGAAACGAGCCGTTTTCTCTGATCCGCCTTTTGTGTGGCGAAAACGATTAGGTGGCCCTGGTGCCTGCGAGGGGAACCCAGGAGCCTTTGAATGCGAATGTGGCTGCCGGGCCCCATGTGCCCATGTTGGAAAAGTTGTTCGTTCTCCTTTTCAAAATAATATGAAGAGCATTTTCATAAAAGTAAAAAATGGCTAAGAGAAAAGGCAAAAAAAAAAAAAAGTTCAAAAGCAAGGACCACGGTTCAGCATGGCTGCACTAACCATCTCGTTGGCGTAGTTTCTTAAATAAAATTTAATAATGTTTTAATCAACGAAGGCTTGAGCGGAGGGCTGCCTCCCTGAAAGCTTATGTCGCCTCAATGGTGCCAACGGGGAGGGTGGGGCAAGGGGGTGCTGCGGTGAAAATGATCCAAGTGTGTTATGTGCACCCACGACTCTGCTGAAAGTGAAACCCGTTAATCTGTGTAGTCAAGAAAAAGGAGCAAAACCAAGCTAGGACTCTTGGTGCACACCTGTAAACCCAGCACTTGGGAGGCTGAGGCAGGAGGATTGTTGCAAGTTCGAGACCAGCCTGGGCTACAAAGTGAGCTCAAGGCCAGCCTGAATGGCCTAGCGAGACCCTGTCTCAAAAAAAGACAAAAATAAATAAATAAGAGCAAAACCATGTGAAAAAAGAAAATAGTGATGTATCCTGAATACATTTATATCTTGAAGATGTGTGATTACTTTCATTCTGACCCTTAAGGAATGACACCATGCAGTGCATACTTAAGTGACAAATTTGAAGTACTGGGAAACTGTAGAGTGTAAAAAGACAACTACTTTGGGGCAATATGCAGTAAACTGTAAAAAAAAAAAAAAAATTCAAGGCCAGACTGAAATAGCAGTCAGTAAGACCTTGTCTCAAAAAGATAAATAAATAAGCAAATTAAATTAATTATCCACACTCCCCCCTTTCTGAATTTTTCTCCCTTAAAAAAAAAAAAGTCGCGTTTAATCTGGGTCCTGGACCGGCCCGGCCACATCCTGTCTGCTGAGTGCCAGGCAGGGACGCTTCCAGCGCTCAGGTCGCAGGGTCTCCAGGGCAGCTGCTTGGATCTGCAGAGGCAAAGCGGCGTGGAGCATGCGCAGAGCTGCGGAGAGCAGGGTCCGGGGAGCCGCTGACCTAGGACAGGCAGGGGACTTTCCCCTCTTCCGCCATTCGGTCAGCTTGCTGTCTGCCCCGTGGGATTTGGCCTGAAGGCTGCAGTTTGCCGGCTTCTGAGACGGCACCTGAAGTCTCTTCCAGACAGATCCCAGGGGTGTGAGGGAGACAGGGGCTCCGAGGGGCTCTGTGGCATCTCTTTCCCCACTCGAGGGGCACAGATCTTTCTTCCAGGTGGGCTGACCTCCTGCGCCAGCCCGGCAGGCGCTGCCGACCAGGTGCCCCGGCCAGGGTCCCCGGAACTCTTGCTAGGGCTCTCCTACTCTGCAAATCCCGTGCCCAGGCAAGCACACACGTAACAGAGCACACACGCTTGACTTGCTCATAAAGCTTTAAGGCCCAGACTTTAGCCAGGCAAAGTGGCGAGCATCCGTAATCCCAGCTACTGAGGAGCTTGAGGCGGGAGGGCCGGCAGTTCGAGGACAGCCTGGGCGACTTAGCAAGGTGCTGTCACAAACGAACACAAACTGGGACCGGGTGTAGCTCAGCGGCCAAGAGTCTGAGGCCCTGGGATCAATGCCCAGCAGGGCACAGAGGGAGGGAGGGCGTCCTAGATGCCCCTGTGGCTCTGGACCCACCTTGGAGCACGCTTGCCTGGAAATAGGCCAGGTTTCCAAAAGTCGCTTTCTCCTAACCAACAGCGCTGAGTGAAGCAAGGCCCCTGGGCTCTTTATCAGGGTTTCATGTGGGTGGAATGAGACTGCTTCGGGGCACTTCGGGAATAGATTTTTATCTCCTGAATGAAATGCCAGAAAACACACCTTGGATGTCAGAGAATGGAGTTTCCAGAAGCACAGCTTTGCAAATCTTGTAAAATTCCACCCAAGCCCTGGGGATTTTGTCCAGTGCCCTAGAGCAGAAATCTCCCCAGTGCTGTGTGAGATGGGGGAAACCAGTCTTCCGGCAGCCTCTAAGCTGAAGGGCAAAGGTAGGAAGAAAGGAAGAGGTGTTTGCCTCAGCTGGGGTAGAGTGCATTACTATCAAAGAGGCAGTGCTCTAGATGGGGACTGAGTTTTAAAAAAGACCACAAACCAGGCTTGGTCATGCACACTGGTAATCCTGGCGCTCAGAAGGCTGAGGCAGGAAGGTTGCTGAGTTGGAGGCCCGCTTAAACTACCTGGCAAGACCTTGTCTGAAAAGAAGTCCTCAAAACCAAACCACCCTGAGAAAAATAAAAAGGTAGGGCCCAGAAAGCACTAATGACAGGGTGGCTGGACCGGTGAGCACACAGATTTACAGGAGCTGTCTTGTGCACCTTCCCCTGCACCCTAGAGGGGTTTCACAGGAGGGAAAAGGCATGGAGACCCAAGGGAGAGGCGCACTGAGGGCGCTGGTGCAGGGCTCACCAGGCCCATTTCTTCTTTGCAGGGCTGGGGTTAGGTGATTTGGCTGTGTGTCTGATCGTCTTGGTGGTTGGAAATGCACCGAGTCTCAAAGGCAAGCCAAGCTCCTGTTTCTTTGCAAAAGCCTGACAGGCAATCAGAGGCCCAAATTCATTGTTCTGACAGAGACCAATTAGCAACAGAGGAAAGGCAAGAGCCCAGGGGGAGGAGGGTGCTTTCTCCCTTGCTGAGCAAGAGGCTGAGGGGTGTGTGCGTGTGTGTGCTGGGGATTCAACCAGGGCCTTGGCACTGCGTTACATCCCCAGCCTTTTTCAAATTTTTTATATGAAGCAGGATCTCACTAAGTCACTAAATTGCCTCAACTGGGCTCACACTTGGAATCCTCCTGCCTCAGCCTCCCAGAATGCTGAGATGACAGGCATAGACCACCGTGACTGGCAATGTTTATGTTAGTGGCTGGGCATGATAGTGCATGCCTGTAATACCAGCACTTAGGAGGATCACTGTAAGTTCGAGGCCAGCCTGCCCTATTACATAGCAAGACCTTGTCTCTAAATAAATAAACGAATAAATGATAAATTTTTAGCAAATGAATTGTCGCTATATGCTCCTTTTCCTGTTCTCTTAATATACTCAATTCCATTAACAGATTTTCTGACCTTGAATTATCGTTGAATAATGAGAATAAACCTTGTGGTGCCACGATCTGTGATCTTTTCATGCATTATTGAATTCAACCTGACAGTACAGCTGCTGAGAACTGCGAAGGGTCTGAGAAGTCACCTGCCGCATGTGCTATAGGTTAGGTGTGCTCAGCATGCACGAGACTCCTGGGTCAGAGACAAGGACTTTCTTCCTCACAGCACAGCACGCCCCGTAAGCATCCTGGCCCCTTGGTCTGCTGCACCCCTCATGTCCCTGAGGGACAAAGTAGAGGGGCCAAGAGGAAGCTGTCACACAGTGGTCTTGTCCACTGCTAACAGACTCCAAGCTTGGAGAACTTGAATCTTCTACACAAAGAAACAAGCAAGCCGGGAGTGGTGGCACAGGCCTATAATTTCACATTCAGGAGGCTGAGGCAGGAGGATCACCAGGAGCTCAAGGCCAACCCAAACAATAAAGTGAGTTCAAGGCCAACCTGAAGTGTATAGTGAAACCCTGTCTCAAAAAGACAGACAGATAGACAGACAGACAGACAGACAGAAGGCAAACCTACTAGTGGGCGATTATTTTTAGTACACTACACAATAGTACACCAGATAGTAGACCTGGAGGGTCTATCACTGTCTTTGAAGACTGTTTGAAAATGTGATCTGGAACAAAAGGACAGTTAGTAAGTTTGTGTGTGCTTTGAGACAGCATCTTGCCATATAGTCCATGCTGGCCTTGAACTATGGAACCCCGATTGGCCTTGAACTTGTGGTGATCCTCCTGTCTCAGTCTCCTGAGTGCCAGGAGTATAGGTACAAATCAGTATACTCAGCTAAATTTTTATTTTCTAATTAATGAGTGGGTCTACAGAAAAACTATGAAGTTTTGTGCGTGAATCTTGTATCTGATCATAAGATCATATTATTGACCTATCTCATTAGTTCTCATAATTTTTGAAGGTATGAGTTTTGTGTTTTGGTTTTCAGGGCAGAACATGATTTCCTGTCTGGCTGAATTCATTGATGAGGATATACTTACAGAGAACTCTCACTTGGTATGTGATCCAGGGCAGCAGACTGAGGCCACAATAAATGACTAAGTAGACTCGGAAACCCTGGATCCAGCTCTGACCCACACTAAACAATACTGAGCTACTAGGAACCTTTGTCATCTGTGGAAAATCCTATCAAGTATGATGCAAGGTGGATCCTTATTTTCATAACCACAGCTAGTTTTCTAGTTAGGGAGGTGTAAAAAGCGAAGGATTCGGATGATAATAATAATTTATTGTAAACTTAGTCTAGTCACAACTAAGCAATTCCCATTCCAGATGTGGTTTCTTTATGGAGAACATCAGTACAGCCTTTAGTACCTGCTCTGGAACTGTTCACGGGATAATGCTCTGAACATTCGCGGTACTTTGCCTCCGTCTGGGCCACACAGGTTTGATCTGCAGCATGCAGCTCCGGTCCCCTCTTAGTGACACAGTTCCAGCGGCAGGAGAAAGTTGTTATCCAACATGGCTTTTTAAGACATGCAGAAGACAAGTGGAAAATATATCTTCAGAAACCTAGAGGGCTGCCCCCTAGCGAGGCTTCCGCAGGTCACACGGCCCGGAGTTGGCGGCTGCCCCTCTGCTGCCCGCTTCTAGCCTTTGGCTGCAACCAAGCACCACGCCTGGTGCTGCATATACGCAGAGCTGGTGAGTCTGTCCCAGCCCGGGCAGCTTAGCGACTTTAGTAAGACTGTCTCAGATTTTTAAAGAATTGAGAGGAGAGGGTTCAGCTATGTAGAAAGAATTCAGATGTGCCACGTACACTAAGTACTAGCTCCCCTGGATAATAGTAATCATCATGTACAACAAATGTGCACTAATAAACACACATTTTTTAAAAAGATGAAAGAGAACTGTACTGAAAAAACAGTTGTATGATTTGCTTCAACCAGGAAGAAAACATCTCCAAAGAAAAGCTGAGCATGGTGGCACACACCTGTTATTCCAGAGACTTGGGAAGCCGAGGCAGGAGGATCAGGTTTGAAGCCAGCCTGGGGAACTTAGCAAGATCCTGTCTCAAAATGAAAAAAAAAAAAGGAAAGAAAATGGCCAAGGACGGAGCTCAGTGTTAGAGCCCTTACTCGGCATGTGCAAGGGCCTGGGTTCAGTCCCAGTGTCTTCTGCCCAGCCCAAAAGAAATGAGGACACTAAGCAAAGAAAGTGATAAGCACTTAGGAAAACCTAAACAAATACTGTCATGGAAAAATAATAAAAATACTGTTTAAAGTCAATGACTTTGTCCTCACTACCCCAGCCCTACAGCCTGTCCATCAAAATCTGTCTTGGACCTGGTGTGACACAGGTCAGTGTCTTGGTTATTTTTCTCTTGTTGTTGAGACAAAATACCTGATGCCCAAAGTGAAGGAAGGAGAGGTTTATTTCTTACAGTTTTGGGGGTTTCAGTCCATACTCAGCTGGTTCCAAGGCAGGGTGGCATGGCTGAGAGGGGCAGCTGTTCATGGTGGCTGCAAGCGGCAAGAGTGAACGGCGCCAAAGAAGGAAAAACAGGCCCCCATTCTGACCTTACATTGTATGTTGGCTCCACCCCTGGGTGGGTGCAGGACTCACACCACCAATCCCAGCACTAGACAAGGAGTCAATCACAAACGTTAGATTCAGCCACTTCCAAGACCACATGAGGCTTGGGGGGGCCATCTATATACAAACCATAACAGTCGGTAAATCCGGCCTTCTGGGAGGCTGAAGCAGGAAGATTCCAAGTTTGAGCCCAGCCTGGACAACTTAGAAGCTTAGTGAGGACCCTGTCTCAAACTAAAAAATAAAAAGCACTGAGGACATAGCTCAATGTGAAGACCCCAGGACAAAAGAATTACTTAAGAAATTAATCCTAATCTCTGCCTTAGAAGCCATGGCACAGCTCCTATTCTGCATCCTGCCCACTTAGTCATCAGGAAGTCTAAAATGCCTCCCTCACCCCACCCCATGCCCTCTCCCCTGGATGCCTCTGGACAACTCTGCCACACTTTGCGCTAGCATCACCTAAAAGCCTACATGTTTTTAAAGGTTTGGTTCAGGTTCGTAGTGTTACTAAGGGGTGATAGAGTCCTTAAGAGGTAGAACTCATCAGGTATGAGGGCACATGCCTATAATCTCAGCACTGAGGGAGTCTGAGGCAGGAGGGTTACAAATTCAAGTTGTAGTGAGTCCCTGTCTCAAAATAACATCTGTCTGTTTGTTTTAATTTTTAAAATCACTGGGGATGTGGGTCAGTAGTAGAGCACCCTTGGGTTCTATCCCTAGGAACAACACATGCATATGCACACACTCACACAGAGGTTTCAGTCATTTGCACAGGGATATTAAGACTCTGGCCTCTTCTTGTCTCTCCCTTTCCCTGCCAGCTGCCCCGTGCCAGGCAGCTTGCTCCCCACACGCTCCCTGCACATGGGCTGCCTACCACACCACAGGCCCAATAGCAATCCACCATGGACTGAAGCCTCCCAAATCGTGAGCCCAGGAAAAACCTCTCTGCTTTTTAAATTGATTTTCTCAGGTACTTTGCTATAGCAGTGGAAGCTAACATGATCCGATGATCTGATCTGGTCCCCTTTTCTCCTTACACTGCCAAAATTTCCTCTACCACTCTTTTTTTTTCTTGCCTCCTTTTAGTTAATGACTCAGGGAACCTGTTATGACTTGTGTCTAGATGTCCCCCAAAGCTTCATGCAGTCATAGGTGGGACTTTTCCAGAGTGTGTGACGCTGGGATTAAGGATGTGTGATTACTAAATTAGTCCACTGATTGATTTTCCACCTGCCCTAAATCGGGTAGCCTAGAGTACAAAAGGGGCAGAAAGAAGCTGCCATTGTCACCTGCTGGTTGCTACTTCACTGCTGGCTGCCTTCTGCCTGCCCTACTTTGCCACAGACTGTTTCTCCTCTGCCACACCATCCTGCCTTGAAGCCAGCCAATTATGGACTGAACCTCCACAAACTGTGAACCAAACAAATCTTTCCTTATTCAACCTTGGGTGTTAAGTATTTTGTCTCAGCAACAAAGAAAGTAAGTAAGACAGAGGTCCCCTCTTTTTTTCATATCCCATATTAAACAATTTATATTTTATATATATATATATATTTTTTTTTTTTTTGGCACTGGGGATTGAACTCACGACCTTGCACTTGCTGGGCAGACGCTTAGACCGCTGAGCTAGATCCCCAGCCCTGTTTTTGAGACAGGGTCTCACTATGCCATTCAGGCTGGCCTTGAGCTCGCTTTGTAGCCCAGGCTGGTCTCGAACTCACGATTTGCCTGTCTCAGCCTCCCGAGTGCTGGGATTACAGGCGTGAGCAACCAGGCCCAGCATATTTTTTTATATTTTTGCAGTACATAATACATTTACTGTGAGAAATTATATCAGTTCTTCCTTCAAAACATATCCAGAATCTATGGCCAGGTGTAGTGGCACACACCTGTAATCTCAGCACTCAGGCAGCTGAGGCAGGAAGATCGCCATGAGTTTGAGTCCATCCTGGGCTATGTAGTGAGTTCAAGGCCAGCCTGAACTAGATAGTGAGACCTGTCTCAAGAAAACCAAACCAAAACAACAACAAAGTATATCCGAACTCTGACCACTATGCTATCACCCTGATTCAAACCACCGTGCGGCTTCCTGATTCGAGCTCCCAGCAGCTTCCTAACAGATCCACCCGTTGACCCCCTAAGCCTGATGGATTCTTTCAGAACTTGCTCAGCCCCTTTCTCCCCTTCTTTTTTTTTTTTTTTTTTTGTGGCACCGGGGATTGAACTCACTACCTCGTGCTTGCCAGGCATGCACTTATACCACTGAGCTAAATCCCCAGCCCTCCTTTCTCCCCTTATTAAGAAATATCCTGTGCTTGCTTCTCAGCTCAGAACCTCTGGGACCCCGCCATCCCTGTGTTCCAGGATTGGGCCAGCAAACCCTATTAGAAAGATCAAGGAAGACACCAGACAGAGAAGATGAAGAGACAGAGGCTATCTTTGTTTGGGGACCAGGGGTCCTCACCAGGATGGAGTGAAACCCCAAACTGACTCAAACCCCCAGATTTGTTAAGGAATAACAAATAGGAAGAGAAAAGAAAAAAAAAGATAAAACAATAAAATGGACACAAAGCTTTGTGAATGAGAAGGAGAAGAGACATTGAAGGGAAGGGAAGGAATTGAAAAAGAGAAAGTGGGATATGCTGTGTGCAGGTACTAATTCGCTATGATATCCATGTGATCATTATGTATATCTAAATTGTACCCCCTCCCCAAAAGGCATAGAGTTCTGCTGAGGGAAGATGTTTGTTTCAGGCAAGCAAGGCATGCACAGTTTGGCTGAGTAATTAAATTTTATCTGATCCCCAACTCCCAGCTTCCAGTTTTCCCATAATGCCCATCTCTGCTTGAACTGGCAAACAGCC
>RJWT010033453.1:0-13901 GCA_004365215.1 Cuniculus paca
TTACTGAATCCTGTCAGCTTTTCTTGTTGGGCATTGTTGGTCAATGATGTCTGTCCTATACCTGTTTTCACTCCAGCCACTTCCAGTTTTGGAATCCTCTGTGAGCTCCCAGTCACAGCTTTTGGTGCCTAACTTTTTAGGCTGTGGGTTTGTGAGGTGCTGCCCTCTCCAGCCAGCTCCAGAAGCCCCTGTATTCATATACCCAAGGCTGAGACAATCATGAAGCCAAGGCATTTTCATGATCATGTTGGCAGAAGATGAAAGCAAATAGATTAGTTAGATCTGTTTTGGATAGGCAGCAGTGTGGGATGGAGAAGGGTCATGTAGTCTGCTAGACTTGATGCCAGAGCTTTCATATCCAGACCCTTTGAAAGCCACGCACATCTGGTCTGGCTTTCAACTCAGTAGGTAAGACTCCTGTATCGTTTCTGGCCTAAGCTTCAGTTTTCCATGGGGTCTATGTCTAGTCCATGCCCTTTCCTTGACTTTCTCTTTTGGTTATCTCCTACCCGGTCACTGTGGTAGTGTAACCCCAGAAATCCTGAAATACCTGCTCTGCAACTCAATCTTAAACAACTAATTTCTTCCCAAAATGGTCCTGATTTAACCCTCTCAAGCATAGGAGGTAGTGCACTGGACTTCCTCAGCCCTGTCCCTATATGCAGAAGGAGCTGTTTTCAGAGTAAAACCCCACACTGTTTTTGCAGTTTATAATAACTGTGACTTTTCTTAGGGCTAGTGTTGTCATCCTGGTCCATTATTTCTTCCTGGACTTGCTGACCCTCTCTGGTCTAAGGAGCCAGGTCCCCTTCTCTGGGAGCTGGGGTTAGCTTTCCAGATTGCTTTATTCTTCTCCCCAGATTCTTTGTAGTTTCTAGTTTCCCTGTCATCTTCCTCCTGATTTCAAAATCTACTTTTTTTTCTTCACCAAGTTGTTGTTTTCTGAGTGTTTCAATTCCAAATTCTGGAGAAACTATTTTGCAGCCAGTCTTTACTCTTCCATTTTTAAAGAAAAATTTTTTTAAAGAATCAAGAAGAAAAGTTTTCTATTTAAGCAATTTTTATTTAAGAATATTCATGTGTATTAGTTTAAAAATAAATTTAAATTTCAGAAAGTTCATATTTTGTAGTCTTGTCCTAATTTTTCAAGTGATGAGTAGACTCAGATAAAAATATATTATTATGAAGACATTCTGTGACAAAGAAGCTAGAGAATCTAGGCATTTAATAAGGAGTACAAATTGTGTAAGGAGACAAAGAGCTATCCTGAAAGGAAAAGGATGAAAAGAAGGAACAACTTTTATTTCTTTTTCTTTTTTCATTACTGAAAATTAAATACTGGGTCTTCATATTGAACTACATCCCCAGCCCTTTTTAATTTAGCGATGAGATCTCACTCAGTCACAAAATTATCCAGGCTGGGGACAAATTTTCAGTCCTTCTGCCTCAACCTCCCAGAATGCTCAGATTTTGAGGTCTGTACCACTATGTATCGCTATGACTGGTAGACTTTGTACCACTATGACTGGTAGACTTTTTAAGGAAGGTCTGTACCACTATGACTATACCACTGTGACTGGTAGGTCTGTACAACTATGACTGGCAGACTTTTTAAGGAAGAAAATTTAGCATCTATTAAAGGTAAAAATCATAATTGGTTATGAGATGAAAAGTAGAGAATGCAGGCCTCAGTGTTTAAGTAAATTCTTTAATATAGGCCATGGAATGGTCTGGTCTAGGGGCTCAGAAATCAGAAAGACCTGGGTTTAGTCCCAGCAACACTACTCATGAGCTATGTGACCTCAGATATATTCCTGGACTCTCCGGAAATTTGTGTAAAGTGGCTATGTTTATATGCCAAATCAAATAAGCTCATAAATAGTTTAACACAGTGAATAGACCATAATAGATCCTCTGTTAAGTGTGAGCTATTAGCATTATCTGAGACCAAACAATTGTGCAAAGATTTAATTATACATTTAATATCAGTGTGAGACTATAAGAATGAAAGTGTTGCCAATGAAAATGATCAGTAGTTTTGTGGTTTCACAGAAGCATGTAAGCAGCTCCATTTACATATATAAATGAACATGAAATTTTAAAAAGCTCCCTGCCTGGGGCATTCTCATGAATCCTGCCTCTCATATATCATAATTAACACTATTATAACTACTGAGCTAAAACTGTGGCTTCATTAGTGTTAGAAAAGCTGATATTTAAAACATGTGTTTGGAGCAGATCAGAGAGTGGAAAAATGTTTCATTGAGGTAGACAAGAACTGTTGAGAAAAAGATGTTACCTTTTCTTGTACAAAGTTTGACCACTTCAAGTGAGCGCATGTTGATTTAAAATGCCTAGTGGTGTCAATTTCTTAAAAAGGCTTTTGAAGGCTTTCAGTTGTGACTTTCAAGTCCATGGAGGCAAATAGATGCTTTTGGGGATTGTGTGAGTAATGCCCTCCTGGAACTGAGGTCGTAACTCATCAGATATTGCCCTAGTGGCCTGGAAGA
Source organism: Cuniculus paca (assembly GCA_004365215.1). NCBI lineage: Eukaryota > Metazoa > Chordata > Mammalia > Rodentia > Cuniculidae > Cuniculus > Cuniculus paca. The sequence continues at coordinate 2,511 of RJWT010033453.1, forward strand.
AGAAATATATCTCTGAGTATACTCAGAGGAGGTATTTTCATGCTAGAGGATCTGGATCAGTAACCAAAAGCATATTTAGAACTAAAAAATGAAAATATCAATGGGAAATCTGTGATTTAAATAAACTTCTCCATCTAGCTAACCATTCACTCCCAAGGTGTGGATTCCATTTGTGCTCAGAACAAAGCTCTTGTCAGAACAATGTTTAATTAACTTTTCATTAAAAACATTACTATCTTTGCTGTAACAGTGATGATAGTTGAGTCTTTGTGGAGTGAATTGTTTTTGTGGTGTAGGAGGCTATGCAACAGCTTGTTTGGGTGTATTGTTTGCATTTTTTCCATGAGTTGCCTTAAGTCATTAGTTTAGTGCGATACTGTTTTGGTTGATGTTTAACTGCTGTTACGATTTCTGGAAATATTTGAGTCATGGGACAGGTGTGACCAGTGCTGCCACTTCGTACTCTTCTCCCCACAACTGATCAGACTAGTAGGCCAATGAAGAGGAAATGCTGCCTGAGAAACTACCAGCTGCTCACTCAGTGGGGTGCTGTGGCACAGAAAACAGAGCTAATCCTTAGGGAATTGTAGTTCAATTCACCTGCTTAATAGTAACAAAAATCTTCACTACTTATTATAGAAAAAAAGTAGGCAGAGAGAAGATGTACCCAGCAGAGAGGAAGTACCAGAAATACCCAAATGAATAAGCAATACTCTCTAATCTCTGCCCCAAGCTCTGGAAATTTCCCAGGAAGGACTTTCAGTAAACTGCACCAATTCTTCCAATCCACTGTATTTTTTATCTCTGTCTTCTGAAAATTTTTAAAGACATTGCAAAGAACAGAATAAAGTGAAGAAAAGGCAACACAAACTTTATTTTCTCATATTTAAAATATAAGAAATGCTAACTTTTAAATTTATAGGTCTGCCCACAAAATATACCTGATTGTGGAGCTAAGGGTCACTACCTTAGAGGAGAGGCAAATACAGAGGACAAATTATTGACTTAACTTTCACTAGTTCAATAGTTTCTTGACATCTATGACAGTCAATGATTTAAATGGGAGAAGTTCAGGTTTGGTTTTTTTAAAGTTATTTTGAGTCCCAAAAGGTTAAAATGCTGAAAGAATCAGAGCACTATGTTCATACAATAGACATTAGGTTGGAAAGACAGCATGAAGCAACAGCTAATTCTTTCACTAAAAGATTGAGAGGTAGATGATGATATGGCTCTAGGATAAGAGGACTCTATCCTTAGTGTTCATTATGCATTAACAGCAATAACAGTAGATAACCCAGGTGTCATTATTATGTGCCAAGTATTATTCTAAGTGCTTACATATATTAATCCATTTGATCTTTTCAATAACCATCTGTGATAGCTCTCATTTTGCAAATGAGGAGACTAAGGCACAGAGGAGTGCCCTGGGTGAGAATGAGAGAAAATTCAGAATGGTTTCAAGCTCACAGAAGACACATATCTTGCTTTCTGGGTTTTATGGTCTGAATCTAATTGTCCCCTAAAAGTCTCATATGTTCAGAGGTGGTGCTTTTGGAAGGCAGTTGGATCATGGGGAAATTGTACTTATCAGTGGACTAATCCACTGATGAGTTCATAACTAAATACTTTGTGAAGAAGCAGGACCTTGTTGGAAATGCGTCAATAGGGGCAATGACCTGGGAGAGTGTATTATTACCACTGCTTCTCCATGCTCTGTTTGCTTCTGGGTGCCAAGGGTTGAGCCTCAGCCATGCCCTTCCACCATGTTATTTCTGCCTTAAAGTGAATTGATCATGAATGAACTAAACCCTCTGAAACCATGAGCCAAAATAAATCTGTTGTCCTTTAAGCAGCAGATGTTGAGTATTCTATCCCAACAATGGAAAAATTGACTAAAGTGAATTAAGTCTGAGAGTATAGCAACTCTCATGCTGAAACAGGAGTAAAACAGACAGCACAACAAGACCCTCTCAGTAAGAACTTTGGCAATTCTAAATTTCCTGCAGCTTAGAGGAGAGCCCAAAAAAATTTCAGAGCCCCTGTGAAGGCTGTGGATGTGTCTGAGAGAAGCCAGGACAAGAGTTCATTGTCATCAGGAGTGGCATGAAAAAGTCAGAGGTCAAGGTAGACTCATACACATGGGCAGGTGTCTTAGTCTGTTTTTTGCAGTTATAACTGAATACCACAGACTAAGTAATTTAAAATATTAGATGCTTATTTACCTCATGGTTCTGGGAGCTGGGATATTTAAGAGTATGGTGATGGTATGCGGTGAAGACCCTTGCATCATAACATGGTAAAGGGCATTACATGGTGAATCAGAGCAAATGGGCTAGCTGGGTACATCCTCCTCCTCTTATAAAACCATGAATATTATCATGGGGCCCCACCTTGATAACCTTATCAAAACTCAGTTACTTCCAAAGGCTCCTGATCCTAATTACCTCTCTAAATATCATCAATATATAACTTGGGGATTAAGTTACCAGCACATAAGTTCCAGGGCACATATCCAAACCACAGCAGCAGGGAATACTGTGGAGATAAAAGAAAATTTCCAAGGACCAGCAGGTAGAGGCATCATTTGATACCAGTGGGGAAGCTGTCTCATTCTCAACAGCATGATATATATACCCGTGAAACTCTGCTGCCATCGCGAGAGAAGGAAAGAGAAAGCAGGAAACTGAACTGGTCTTATTTTGTCCTTGAAATGACTTAAGAAGCACTAATTTGAATTAATTTAAATTGGAGAGATTAACTTTCCTGCTACAGAGAAGACTAAGAGCTTGAGAGAGAAGCTAAGCTCAATTACAGAAAAAGTAAAGACTGTATTTTTATATCCCTGATTTTGACTTGTTAAAAACTGTATTCAGTATGCAGTTCTACAGAAACAGTATAAATTCAGCACAGGAAGCCACCATAGGAACATTCTGTCACATTTTCAAATAGCAAGCACTTGGTATTGGGTCTCTCAGGCCCTGTCTTCACATTTCTAGTGTAGACATCGCTCCTTGAAAAGCAATTTCCACTCAATTGCATTTACTTTTCCACGGATTGGAAGCAGTTAAGGGAAATGGAGGATATTTTAGTGCCAATGCTGTATTGGTTGCTAATACCAAATTATTTCTGGATTAGAAACACTGTGAACCATATTGTGGTTGTACAAGTGCTTTACACACCATCTATAGGTGAGTCTAATGTGTCAGTTTATAGACCGTGCATTCCCCAGAGTGTCTTATGAATCTGTGAGTTGCTCCCAAGTGCTCTATTTTGCATTTGAATTCTTCAGAGAGTTGGAGAATGAAATGAATAAACACACACACACACTCACACATATTCCCCTCACACACAGAAGGTATCTGGTTAATTATGCATTGCAGGAACTAGATATGCTGCAATTTTTTCTGTTTTTTTTAAAATAAAGTTTTCCAATCTTTTTTCAGAGCAACATTTGCTGATTGAAAGCTTCTATTTTCTGAATTTGAGTGAACTAAATACATCAATAAAGCTTTTAACTTAAAAAAAAAAACTTTTTTGCCCCTGAAAACAAGTTTAAATGGCCAAAGTAGGCCTGAGATGGGCTTCTAAGAATAAGTAGATTGTTCTTGTTGCTGTAGTCATTTAATAGTTATTGAGAATCATCTGCAAAGAGCTGTTTCGGATGTATTACATCATTATCTCTTGATTTTATTGCTATTAAATAAGCATGTTTTAATTCTTTTCCATCAAAATGCTCTGCACAGAACTTGCATAGCTAGTTCTTTGCTAAATCAATCTGTTTGCTAGGGGCAGGGCAGGTGCCAAGTTATTCTGTGACTGTATTCTTCACGTTCTTCCTTTCTGTTAAAATGGAGATTATGCCTGCCACAGGCACATATCCCAGAGATGTTAGGGTAATTTGTGGGATATTACCTATAAAGTACTTTAAATAGCATAGTAGAAAAAAATTATAAAAATGGAAACCAGCATTACTTTCATATTGCCAACAAGGAGAAATTTCACCACATAATAGACAAATATCTACTTAGGACAGAAAGTGGTAATTCCCCTGTCTCTGAATACATCTCACAATTTTCAACATTTCTTCATAACAACACATGGACCTTAGGGACCCAATAGGTGTAGGTCCTCAGCATGTGACATAATTTCAGCATTTTAGTTCTTTTTGTCAACCCAGGAAATGTCATTCACAAGATTACTTCATGGAATAAGTAACCAGAGCAACTGGGAAACCCTTTTACAAATATAAACTGCTACCTATGATTGAAGAATTATACTCAAGTATATTCATTTTGAGTGCAGAGATGTGGTTGTCTGTTCATCCCCTTTATTTGCAGGAAATGAATATGTTGGCTGAACTAAAGCTTTCTACGGCTTTTAAAATGACAGCTGTGAGATACTTAAAAACATATGCTGCTTTACATTTTGTCTGCTTGACACCACCAGATGGAAGATTTAAGATGAATTTCAAGGAATTTTCATGGCATTGAATATTTGAAGCCTTTTTCATAGAGGAAACAGTTATTAACAAATATACTAAGCCACCTCTATAATGTGCCTCTGTGAAAAATCCTACTGAAAAAATAGCATACCCAATGGGTGACTAGAATTTCTCTGGATGTGTATGAACTTCAGTCTACAGCAGGGGCACTGTATTACAAGGCCAGCAACTGGTCACAAAACATATTACAAATCTGAACACTTTTGGTCTGACATAGCATGGCTCATTTTACCTGGGTATTATTAACACAACAGTATTTTCTCTGTCATGTTTTTTAACAGATGGGGACACACACTGCCAGTAGTTTGGACTGCTAGTCAATGCTCAAACATTATTGTTTCCTAGTAAATCTGGGAGATCTAGGCACTACTGATCAAGAACAGATTGAAATAGAAATTTTGTATTTTCTGCATTGTACTGGCTGGCTTTTCTGTTACTGGAACAAAATACCTACCACCCACAACTAAAAAAGAAGAGTGGTTATTTTGGCTTACAGTTTCAGAAGTTTCAGTCCATGGTCTGCTGGGTCCTAGATAGAAACTCTGTAGTTGAAGGACATGGTGGAGGAAATTTGCTCAGCTCATGAAATCCAGGAAGCAGAAAGCAGAGAAAGAATGTTAGAGAAGAAGGTGCCAGAGATAGTTCCCAAGATCATGTTTCCATGACCAAACCAGACACACCTAGAAGTAATCTGGGTGTCTCCAAAGCCATTCAAATTGACACAGTCACATGTGTTTTCCAAATTCACATCCAGTAGAGTTCCATGACATTATGAAGGCATTTTTATTCCACATTCTGAGTTGAAGCATGTCTAACATATCATCATCAGAGTTCAGGAGAGTAATATCTTGGGTATGTGTTATATGAAAGTTCTACAATAGAATCTGAGGACCAAAGGCATCCCCAGAAAGTGTCCACATTATTCTTGCCACAGGTGCCGATGTCTAAGCACAGAGAGAGGGTAATTGATCATTTGGCCATGACCATATCATTCTAGATGGTGAGTGAGAAGGCAGAGTGTCAGGTGACCCAGGTGCCAATGCAGACATCAGAGCATGACCATATATGAGCATGGAGTGAAGACTCTGGGAACTGGGTGACAACATTGAGAAGAGGCTTGTGTACAGAGTAGGGGTGGTCAAATAGAAGAAAAATATATTGAATACTTTAGAATATTACCAGTATAGGGATAGGAACATGGAAAAAGGAAAATGGGACAGGGACAAAATTAAAAAATGAATTGAAAGAGACTTTCCTGGGGCTAAGAAAAACAATTACCATGAATTACAGAGTTTGATTAACTCTATCCTCTGCTCCTGCAGGTCAGCATAGATAAAGGGTGAAAATAATCAGATGCTGAATTCTGGCCCCTGAATTGTCTATGTAGCTAGGAGTGTTCCTTATGAACAGGGCTTTAACATTCTAGATTCCCACATGCACATGAGACAGAAGCAACCTCTCTGGTACTGGATCTAGAATGCCACTTCTAAGGTAAAAAACCATGGAATAATCATTCTTTTTTGATTAAGTATTCTAAACTTAATATCCATTAAAACATCAGAACTTGATCTACTATATGGAGCTCTGTACCTGAGCCAAGTGAACCAAGTACTGGATTTAGACTGACTAATCAGAATAACACTTGTATTATTTTGAGTTTTTAAGCAGTCCCCTTTTGGAAGCTGGCTTAGATTTGAGACTAGAGGGGTAAGAGTCAATTCAAATGCATCAAATCAGAAAGAAAAAGTCTGTTAAAAGAATTCTAAATGGCAGGCAAAAGTCCACTAAATAGCACTCTGTGTTAATATAGTCAGTAGGCAGAGAAATAATACTTTAGTTGGGCAGAGATGTGGGATCCATGTCATTGTGAGGGTTTGAATCTTTTTCCTTTATTTTTAGTGTCTCCCAAGATTCTTGGAGGACAATTTTATTCATTTCCTGTATTTCTCCCTTTTACCTCTATTATAGATTAAAATAGTCTGGGTCACGCATAGACATAAACGGGAGCTTGGGAGTTAGAATAAGATAAAGACCATCCTTGCTGTTTTGGCCTAAATTCACTCGCTCTTTCATTACTTTCCATTTCAAAAGAAAAGAAAAGCCATCAGTGTAATCCATGTAGGTGACACATAAACAATATTATATTTTCTTGCATGATGGCCTTTTCATTTTCAAAGTTTGTTCTATGAAAAGTTGACATTCTAATACCAAGTCCCATTTTCTCCCACTTCCTGCCATACAGCTGAGGAAAGGTATCCTATTTCAAGTACTTTGATAGGCGAGATTTTGTGAAAGAATATTGTATCTTAAGACAGATACAAATTTTAGATATGTATTCATATTTTTCTAAATTTGTGAAAAGCTAAAAGCAGAGACATTTGTGTTTGAAAATTGTAAAACATGAAATATTTAAATATAGACATAGTGATTTATAACAGTGTCAGTAGTGGGAAGATGGAAATAGATACTTCATGCTTGAGAAGGTCCCCCACTCCTTAGTCAGAGGGTTTAAGTTCTAAGTCTCCCCTACAAAGGTTGTCTGAAACTGAGACTAGTACCAAGCCCTATATATAATACAACTACGTCTTTTACGATATAGCCATACCTATGATGATGCTTAATTTATAAGTTATGAATAGTAACAATAACTAATAATAACATGGAACAATTAATTATAACTAGATATTGTAAAAATGTTATGTGAATGTGATTTTTTTCTCTTGAAATATCTTACTATAATGTAAATACATTCTTGTGATGATGTGAGATGATAGATTGTGTCTTGGTTACTTTTCTCTCATTGCTGAGACAAAGTATCTGATGACCAAAATTAAGGAAGAAAAGGTTTATTTAGCTCACAGTCTGTAATCAGCTGACTCTGAGGCAGGGTGGCATGGCACAGGGGCAACAGTTCAAGGCAGCAGAAGGCAACAAAAACAACAAGAGCAAACAAAGAAAAACAAACAAACAAACCAAAAACCAAAAGGTCGGGGAGGGGGAGGAGGGAAGAGCAGGCCTCTTTTCCTCCCTTATATTATAAACAGACTATCCTCCCCAGGGTGGGTCCTCTATACCCTAGTATGTAAAACTGCTGAGTCACTTAGTTCTAAACTTCTCAAGTTGACATAATGCATTAACTATTACAGAATGCCCAGGTGATGGGATGAAGTGAGGTAAATGATGTAGATATTGTGGTGCGGTATTAGGCCACTATGTAAAGGTTATGTAAACGCCAGCACTACAATACCTCAACAGAGCATCTGAAGACTAAGTGGGCTACCAAATGACTAATAGATGGGTGGTATTTAAAGAGATACACTAAACAAAGGAATGATTCACATCCCAGGTGGGATGGAGCAAGACAAGACAGCATGAGGTTTCAGATACTATTCAGAACAGCACACGGTTTAAAACTGATGAATTGTTGATTTCTGGAGATTGCCATTTAGTATTTTCAGACCCTAACTAACTGCAGGTAACCGAAACTAGAAATCAGCACCATGGATAAGGGTAGCTACTGTAATTAGGTTCAACGGTATCTTTGGAGATAGAAATAAAAGCATGTTATATGACAGGTTCAGGTTACATATTCCAAAGTTCTCTTTTGGTGCTAGAGTTGGGTAAGATGAGTTAGTTTTTGTGTCCCATTCCTGTCATCCTTTTTTCATTAAGCAGACAGTAAAATTTAACTTACTTTTCTGTTTAAATTTCTTATAAAGACAGAATTGACTTTTCTATCACAAATGAGAAAGGGTTTTAATAGAGTCCATAAATGAGTCTCAAGTGGGAACTGAAGGCTTCTTTCCTCTATTTCTATATGAGGAAGGAGAACTGTTGGTGTGGGTCTGGACGGTAAGATGCATATACAGATTAATGAAGAAGGTAACACAGGTAACGTGACCAAGATGTCTCAGGTCACGTTTGTCACTAGCGAATGAACTACACTGGATTGAGCCACATGTCTGACTCTGGTGGCCTCAAGGTCATCTTTTTTTTACTCGGTGTCTGCACACCAACCTGGTAGTGGTGACTGCGGCATCTTCTGTTCAATTAATTATCTCTATTCTAACTCCTACGTGATGTCCCTTGACCCTGCTGTTACCATGCCCAGCACTAGAATTCTGGTACTACATTCAGGCTGAGTCCATGTGTTTCCTATGCTTCTGCTATCCTGGTGCACCTACCTTCTTTTTTTTTTTTTGTACCAGGGATCGAACTCATGACCTCGTACTTGCCAGGCAAGCACTTAGTCCACTAGACTAAATACCCGGCCTTTTGTACCTGCCTTCTTAGAGGGACTAGAGGAATGTCCCCCACTGCCCTGCACTTTGTCCTATGAGCCTCTAAACAGCTCTACTTGCTGAGAGCTATGACAACATTCTCTTGAACTCATCAGCCAGATTATGGCTTTTGCTCCCTTGGAGTAGACAGGGCAGGAGTTCCAGGCCAGAAATGGCATAGATACTTTGCTTCTTCCTTTTCTCATTTTAATCCTCTTCCACTTCACCACTTTTATCCCAGTCTCTCCCAGGGAGGATACACAAATGTGGTGCATAATGCAAAAGAAGAGATGGACATAGGGACTGGACAGTGCAATTAAGAGAAGGATGAATGAAGGTCTGGTTGCATTCAGGATGTGAGATTACACTCAACCTGGTGAAAATATTGTTGAAACTCATCAATGGTGAGAATTGAGTATCTATCTATCTGTTATCTATCTATCTATCTATCTATCTATCTATCTATCTATCATCTATCTATCTAATGACCTTTGTACTCCTTTTTCTTAAATCTCCTTAACATTTTTGAAGTTCAAAGAAGAGTCTGGACAGGAGAAAATATGCGTGTGTCTTGTGTTTCATTAACCCCAGGCCTTGAGACAGGGGACAACCTCTGAGGCCTGACGTAGTCCAAGGTAACTCAGCAGGCTTCAGGTATTTGAGATTTTGAGAAAATAGAGTGCACTGTTGACTTGTAGGCCTCTGGAAGCAGTCTACTCTAAGGCTATGACCGCAAGGTGTTAAAAGCACCTTGATGAGATCTGCTAAGTATAAATAATGTGCTGCAGTGTATGTGGAAGCTATTTACCTAAATAAATTTCTCTGGCATATAAACAGTACTCATGCACAGTAAGCCAAGGAGTCTCCAAAGGACAGAAAGCTACTTGATAATATTTATTGGATCATTGCATTTACTTAATGTTAAAACTAATTCTTTAAAAAAATCTTAGAATTTTAATTGTCTTTCCTTCAACAAAAGAAAAACTAAACGACTGGAATTAACAATTATATTTCAGCTTCTATAGAACTGTGTAGTCAGCAAAGCATTTTCTGATACCAAGTCTTATTTAATCTTTTCTTTTATTTTAAAAACAAAAACAGAATAAAAACCATGATACAGAATTTAAAAACAAAATAACAGGAGATTAACTCTGGTTAATATACTGCATAATGTTATCTTCAAAGTGGTTGTTCAGATTCCAAGATATAGGCATGAAAAAAATGATCAATTGAACAATGAAAGAACAAACTTGTTTAATCTTTATAACAGTCTGTATGATGATTAGGACCAGTGCCACTAAGGGCTTTGCCCAGGGACATACAGCCAGCAGGGAACAGAGCAGAATCATCAGCTTTTGAATCTTCTTTACTGTTCTTTAGTGTATCTTAAACTTAGAGTGAACTTGAACAAGGTGAATGTAAAGTTCATAGCACTCCCAAGGCTCCATAAACTGCTGTGTACCAACTGTAGCTGTTTCTGCTCCTTCATATAGTCTTTTCCTTTCTTCCCCAATCTCAGCCTCTCTCTCTCTGCCTCTCTGTTATGTGAGATTTTATATATTTATATGTTTTATATATTTATATATGAGATTACACATATATATTATATTTTTTTTTCTTGTGGAAAACATTTTCAGAATTTTTAATGATTTTGTTTTTGAGTTTCTTGGCTGTGAATATTCATTTCATTTAAAGGTTGGCTATGATGTTTTAGCCAGCACAGTAGACACTCAGAAATTCTTGCAAATGAGATAAACATACCACAAAAATTGTTTTCAGCTATCATAAAGATTTCCAGTGTATTAGAATCAATAACTAATAGGTTCAACATAATGTTATGCATGGTGATATTTTGTTAAGCATTTGCTTTGATTTAATCATTTGTTTTGATTTAATCATTTGCTTTTCATATATTTTCAAGGATTATGTTTTTACCCATATTTTTGGTGTTCTTATTTATACATCAGAGATAATAATCTCTATTTCATAGGGTTATTATGAAGGTTAAATCAATTTCAGTTAGTAAGCTTAAAGAAGTTAGACTAATACCTAGTATACAGAACTCAATGATGCTTAGCTACTATTATTATTCCTACTAGACAAAAGACTTTCATTATGTAGGTCATCACAGAAAAAAATCGACAATTCCTAATCTGTGACAAAAATTGACAATTCCTACCAGTTTATACTGAAATCCAAATGATTTTAGAATACAGTTCTTAAGAAATGATACAATGTAATCATTGTCAACTATAGCAAGGATACTAGTGGAATTGCTTTATTGAGAGGCAAAAATAAATTCTTTCCAATGTAGCCAGCAGAGTACAGAAAAATACAGTAGAGAAAGATGGATATGATCATGGATGTCCTGTTTCAAATCTTGGCTTTGCCAGCCATCTGTGTGCTGTTGAGTAGGTTACTTGAGCCCTTAAAACATCCATTTCTTCATTCATATAATAGAAGCATAAACAGTGTGGACATCTGAAAGTCAGGGAACGATACTCAATCCAGTGCCTGGCACAAAGTGAAGGTCAAAGATCTTGACTGTTAGAACCATGTCAGGGCCAGAGTCCAGACAGAAAACATTTTTCTCTTAGTCCCGATAGCCTT
>RJWT010033454.1:0-13935 GCA_004365215.1 Cuniculus paca
TAATACTCGAGTGTCTAAAAATACCACATCTTTATTATCCATTCCTTGGTTGATGGGCACTTGGGTTGTTTCCAAGATTTAGCTATTATAAATTCTGCTGCTATAAACATGGGTGAACATATATAATTGTGGCATGATATTTTCAATTTTTCTTGAAAATATCTAGAAGGGGAATAGCTGGATTGAATGGGACTTCCTATCTGTTATGGTTTGTATATAGATGGCCCCCTCAAGCCTCACGTAGTCATGGAAGTGGCTGAATCTAATGTTTATAACTGGTTCATTGTGTAGCGCTGGGAATGACAGCGTGAGTTCTGCACCCGCCTGGGCTGGAACCAACATACAATGTAAAGTCAGAAAGGAGATGTGTTTTTCACTTTTTTGCAAAGTTGGCTGTTGCTGCTTGCAGCTGCCATGAATGGCTGTCCCCCCGCCAGCCATGCCACCCTGCCTTGGAACCAGCTGAGTATGGACTCAAACCTCCAAAACTGTAAGAAATAAACCTCTCCATCCTTCATGTTCAGCATCAGGTATTTTGTCTCAGCAACGAGAAAAAAGTAACCAAGACACAATCCTAGTTTTTTGAGGAATCTCCACACTGATTTCCACAGTGGTTGTACCAGTCTACACTGCCACCAATAGTGGGGAAGCATTCCTTTTTCATCACAGCTCCACCATACTTGTTGTTGGTTGATTTCTTGATAGCAGCCTTTCTTTCTGGAGTGAGATGGAATCTCATTGTTGTTTTAACTTGCATTTCTCAAATGACCAATGATGTTGAACATTTCTTCATGTATTTATTTTCCATTTGTATTTCTTCATCTGAGAAGTGTGTGCTCATCTCACATGGCCATTTTTGGATTGGGTCTTGGAATTTGGGAGGCCTGATGTTTTTCAATTATTTATATGTTCTAGATATAAGTCCTTTATCTGAGGGACAGCTGGCTAAAATTCTTTCCCATTCTGTGAGATTTCTTTTCACTCTGTTAGTAATTTCTTTTGAAGTGCAAAAAAATTTTAATAGGATGACATCCCAGTTGTTGATTCTTTGAAGTGCACTTCCCTTGTAGTTTGCATTTCGTTTCTAAACTCTCTGCCTACCCCTATGTCTTCAACATTTCTAACTACTTTGTCTTCCAGCAGATTTAGTGTTTCTGTTTTATTATTGAGATTTTTGATCCATTTTGACTTTAGTTTGGTGTTTGGTGATAGATATGGGTCTAGTTGTAGTTTTCAGCAGTGGAAAGTCAATTTTTCAGCACCATTTTTTAAACAGGCTATCTTTCTTCCAGTGAAAATGTTTGGTCCCTTTGTCAAACATATGGTGGCTGAGTGTCTTTGTAGCTGTGTCTGCATCTTATGAGTTTTAGAAATGTTTTCTCTATCTGTGAGGTATATTAATGGTATTTGATTGAGACTGAATTAAATCTGTATAACAGTTTTGGGAGTATGGCTATTTTTACTATTTTGGTACTTCTTACACATGAGCAAGGGATATCTTTCCATTTTCTGACAACCTCATCTATTTACTTTTTTAGAGTACTAGAGTTTTCAATGTATAGGTCATTTACATCCTTTATTAGATTGATTCTTAAGGATTTCATTTTTTTGGATGCTATTGTGACAGGTGTTATTTCCATGATTTCTCTCTCAGTGAATTTGTTGTTTGTGTACAGGAATGCTATTGGTTTTTGAGTGCTGACTTTGTGTCCACCTACATTACTGAATTTGGTTATTATATCTAGAAGTCTTTCAATGGAGTTTTTGGGGTCTTCTATGTAGAGCATCACGTTATCTGCAAATAGTGATAATTTTTCTTCCTCTCCTATCCTTATTTCTTTTACTTCTTTCTCTTGTCTAATTGCTTTGGCTAATGTTTCCAGAATATATTGAATAGGAGTGGTGATAGTGGACATTCTTGTCTTTCTCCTGATTTTAGAGTGAACACTTTCAGTTTTTGTCTATTCAGTATAATGTTGGCTATTGGTTTGCCATAGATTGCTTTTATCAGATTGAGGTAAATGCCATCTATTCTGAGTTTCTGTAGGGTTTTTATCATGAAAAAGTGTTGAACTTTATCAAAAGATTTTTCTGTGTCTATTGAGATGATCATGTGATTTTTGTCTTTGGCTCTGTTGATGTGCTGTATTACATTTATTGATTTGTATAAGCTGAACCATCCCTGCATTTCTGCGATGAATCCCCCTTGGTCATGATATGTAACCTTCTTGATGATTTGCTGCATTCTATTTGATAGTATTTTATTGAGAAGTTTTTCATCTATGTTCATTAGGGAGATTAGCCTATAGTTCTCCTTTTTGTTTGGATCTTTCTCTGGTTTTTGTATCAGAGTAATACTTGCCTCCATGAATGAGTTAGGGAGTTGCTTCCCTTTCAATTTCATTAAAGAGTTTGAGCTGTATTGACATTAAATCTTCTCTAAATTCTAGAAGAATTCAACCATGAATCCATCGGGACCTGGGCTTTTCTTTGTTGGTAAATTTTTAATTACATTTTCAATTTCAGCAACTGATACTGGGTTATTCAAATTTTTTATATCTTCATGACTGTGCGGAGCTGAGCAACAATCCAATGAGCCAGCCTTTCTGTTAGCCATGTAAGCCATGTGGAGCTCAGGAAGAGAAAAATCAGAGCCTCCTGGGAACCTACCAGTGCATGGGCTGAGAATCATCAACTTCCCCCATCCTGTAAGCAAACTGTTGGTTAGGAGGACAGGTTGAGTTGATAGCTGCTGAGGTACAAAAAGTAACTGATGCTTGTTTTGTTTGGTTGAATTTACAGGTCTGGGGCCAATGGTCTGAGTATCTATTGGGAGGATAACAGTATGCAATATAGCAAATATGGGGGATTTTCTTCTATCTTGTTTTTGAAATCCAATATTGTTCTCAATGTTTTGATTTGATCCAATTAAGTGTTTTACTTTATTCGATGTTCTGTTTTGATTGGTTTTACTCTGTTTTGTTTTGTTTTGGTTTGGTTTTGCTATATTTGATGGAATGAATAGCTATTGTGAAGATAACAAGATATACTATGATATCCATTGTTGTTTTCCTATTATCTTGCTTCAAAATTATATACCAATTTCACTGCTTTGTTTTGAATAAATTTATTTTGTTCTGTTTTGTTTTGTTGAGTTTTATTACCTTTAAAATAAAATTTAAAAACCCAAAATTTTTATATCTTCTTGATTCAGTTTTTGTAGTTCATATATTTCTAGGAATCTGTTTATTTCCTTTGTGTTTTCTAGACTTTGTGAGTAAGGATTTTCAAAGCAGGTGTTTGTGATCTTCTGAATTTCCATAAGGTCTACAGTAATTTCACCCTTTTCATTTCTCATTGCATGAATTTCAGTTTTTTCTTTCCTTTTCTTGATAAAGTTGGTTAGGAGTTTATCAATTTTGCTTATTATTTCGAAGAACCAACTCTTCAATTCATTAATTCTTTGTATTGTTTTCTTAGTCTCAATTGCATTAATTTCTGCTCTGATTTTTATAATTTCCTCTCTTCTATGAACTTTGAGCTTGAGTTGCTCTTCTTTTTCTAGATGCTTGAGGAGTAGCTCTAGGTTGTTTATTTGTGCTCATTCTGTGTTTCTGATGTGTTAATTCATTGGTATATAATTCCCTCTTGGCATTGCTTTCATTGTGTCCCACAAGTTTTGGTATGTTGTATCCGCATTTTCATTGAATTTTAGGTATTGTTTAATTTCTTCTTTCATTTTATCTGTAACCCATTGGTTGCTCAAGAGATTGTTATTTAATTTCCATGTTTAGGTTTTGCAGGGGTTTTTTGCCATTAATTTCCAATTTCAGTGCACTGTGGTCAGATAATAAGCATGGGTTTTGCAGGGGTTTTTTGCCATTAATTTCCAATTTCAGTGCACTGTGGTCAGATAATAAGCATGGGATACTTTCAATTCCTTTGCATTTACTTAAGCATGTTCTATGGGCTAATGTATGGTCTATTTTAGAGAATGTCCCATGTGCAGTTGAGAAGAATGTGTATTCTGATGTTGTTGGGTGGAACATTCTGTAAATGTCTACTAAGTCCATTTGTTCACAGATTTGATTCAGGTCTGTTATTTCTTTGCCAACTTTTTGTCTAGTTGACATATCTTTTTGTGACAATGGGGTATTAAGTTCCTCCATTACAACTGTGTTATTGAATATTTGATTTTTCATATTATTAGTATTTGTTTCATATGTTTTGGTGCTCCTGTATTTAGTGCATATATATTTATGATTGTTATCTCTTCCCCTTGAATTTTTTCCTTAACAAGTTTGTAGTGACTTCTCTATCCCTTTTGATCATTTTTGGTTTGAAGTTCACATTGTCTGCAAACAAAATAGCTATCCATGCTTTTTTCTGGGTTCCTGTCACATGGAATATTGTTTTAAATTTTAGTCTATGAGTTTTCTTTTGAGTCAGATGTGTTTCTTGTATACAACATATTGTTGGATCCTGTTTCTTGATCCATTCTGTCAGTATATTTCTTTTAATTGCTGAATTGATGTCATTTACATTAATGGTTATAACTGATATGTACCAGCTTAACTTTGCTATATTATTTTCCTTTTGATGGTTCCCTGCTTTTCTTCCTTGTTTGTTTGCCCTGTCTGGTAGTTTCTTTCTGTTCTTGTTCTGGGAATTGTGATCATTTTTATCTTTATCTAGTATGTTTTCCAGTACTCTTTCTAAGGTTGGTTTGGTGAACATAAATTTCTTCAGTCGTTCTTTGTCATGAAAGTATCTTATTTCTCCATTAATTTTTAAAGAAAATTTTGAAGGGTACATCACTCTTGGTTGAAAGTTGTTGTCTTTCAGGGCTTGAAATACTTCTCTCCAAGCTCTTGACTTGAGAGTTTGTATTGAGAAGTCCACCATGATTCTTATGGGCTTTCTTTGATAGGTGGGTTGTGTCTTTTCTCTAACAGCTTTTAGTATTCTGTTTTTATGCTGAATTTCTCAGAATTTGAGTATAATGTGTCTCGGTGTAGATTTATTTTGGCTATGGCTGTTTGGAGTTCTCACTTAACTGTATGCCTCACTTATCTGTATGTAAGATTCTTTTCCCTTGTTTGGGAAATTTTCTGCTGTTACTTCTGCAAATAGTGGCTTTTTCTAATGTCATTTGCATTGACTCCTGCATTTTCATTGATGCCTAACAGTCTTATATTGCTTTTCTTTGTGTTGTCGTGAAGCTGTTGAATTGTTATTTCATTATTCCTTGTTATTGTTAAGAGTTCTTTCCTTTTGTGATCACTAGCTACAATCCTGTCTTCAAGGTCCAAAAACCTTTCCTCAGCTTCATTCAAATGGTTTTGTCAGCTTTCAATGGAATTTTTAATTTCCTTGAAATCTCTTTGAATTTGTTTCATGCATTCTAATTCTTTCCTATATTGTTCATTCAAGGTTTTCTTCATTTTCCCATGCTCCTGTACTTTTTATCTGTCTTCTCTAGCTATGCTCAGCAACTCTTTTATTAAGGTTGTCATTTCTTTCTTTACCTGAGAGATTATTTCTAATCTGATTTCCTCTATAGCCTCATGGATTTGTTTCTTTATTTCACTTGCTATCTTTTCAGAAATTTCAGGTGTATGACTTTTAATGTCCTCTATTTTGATGTCTCCTGTACTTGTTCCCAATGGACTGGCATTTGAGATTGCATTTTGCTTTTTTGTTTTGTAATTTTTACTTCTTGAGTTAATATTTTGGTCTTTTTAATCCAACTATTCTCAACTGTCCAATGTGTTTTTTAGGGTCTACTGTGTGACTGACGTTTGTGTGCTTACTGGGTCCTACAATGTAGGGGAGGAATCAATCACTTAAATTCCTCCTGCAGGGCTTGTTGGGTGAGTCCTATATTCTTTCTATGCTGACTAGCCTAGGAGTAATGATGTGAGCTAACCCTTAACTTGTATTGTTACTGTGGCTTCAGGCTGTTCCAGTCCACCAGACCCATCGTCTATAGTATGTGCCCCAGATGGGACCCTACTGTGTCACTGGGGGTCTCATAGGCCCTTTTGAGTTCCTCTGGGTGGGTGAAGGCCTACTTGGTGCTCTCATCAACCCACCCAGTGTTCTCTGTATGGAAGAAGGACTCACCCATGCTCTTGCTGGCTCACCAAGGTCCTCCAGGTTGGGGAAGGTTTCACTGAGGCTCCTGTTGACCCACTGAAATCCTCTACTTGAGGGGAGAAGGGGTTCCTGAGGCTCCCACCAGCCCACCGAGGTACTACAGGTGGTGGAAGGGGTCGCTGTCAGTCCATGGGCTGCTGAGTTGTTTTGGGTGTTGAGGAAGAGTGCCCAATGATCCTGTCAGCTGCTGAGGTCTTTCAGGTGTGGGGGAAGGGTAGCTGAGGCTCTTTTTGGCTGCTGAGGTCATGTGTGTGCCCTGTATCACTTTTGTTGTTTTGATCATCTTTATACTGCTTTATTTTGTTTTGTTTTATTCTCTTTAAAATGAAAAAAAAAAACAAAAAGAATTTTAAAAAACCGCTCTACAAAATAAAGCCTACCATAAAACACCAAAAAAAATTTGTTTGCAGAAATCACAATAGAAAACTTTGCAAGTATGAGGAAACTTTGCAAGCAAGTGAGGCTTACAGAATACAAAGTAAATGTGATGAAAAAAGAAGCCCCCTGTGACAGCTTAGTCAAAATCTCAGATGTGAAACTAAAAAGCAGAATCTTAGAAGCTGTCAGAGAAACACAAAAAATCATATATGAAGGTCAACCCACTAGGATTACTGAAGACTGTAACACAGACTGTAAAGGCCATGAGAGCTTGGAGTGAAATATTTCAGGCCCTTAAAGCAAACAATTTCCAACCTGGATTAATATATCCTGGAAAGCTTTCTTTCAAAATACATGGAGAAATAAGGACATTCCATGAAACAGAACAACTTAAGAGATATATGAATACAAAACCAGCACTCCAACAAATATTTAAGAATATCCTAGACACAGACAATGAAGGCAATGAAGTCAAACATCAAATGGACTCAGTATATCAAGCAAGGCAAATTGATAAACAAAACCAAACCAAACAAAAAGAAAAGAAGACAAATAAAGAAGTCATCAACAGAAAAAGAAGGCAATCACAGGAATAAACCAGTACCTTTCAGTAATATCTCCCAATTATACTGGCCTCACTTCCCCAAGCAAATGATGCAGATTGACAGGCTAGATCAAAGAACAGAATCCAACATTTGGTTGCATTCAAGAAATTTACTTCATCCAAAAAATATTCATAGACTAAAAATCAAAGGATAGAAAATAGTATTTCATGTACTAGAACCCAGAAAACAAGAAGGATTAGCAATTTTGTTCTCAAAGTAAACTTCAAGCTAAATCTGATGATCAGAAGTTGTAAATTAGACAAAGACTTTACAAAGTCCCAATTTACAAAGTATTATGAAAGAAGCAACAAATGGATTCACAAGTTAAAAAGCTCTGGACAGCAAAGGAAACTGGGTAGAGTGAAGAAACAACCCACAGAATGTGGGAAAAAATTTGCTGGCTACTCCTCAGACAGAGGGCTAATACAATATCTAGAATATATAAAAAACATAAAATAAAAAAATTAGACCTCCCCCCAATTTAAAGACCCAATTCAAAGATGAGCATCTGAAATGAATAGACACTTTTCAGATGAAGAAGAACAAACATATTTTCAATAATACCAGAAAAAAATGTTCAACATCACCAGTTCTTTAAGAAATGAAATTTAAAACAACACCGAGATTTCATCTCATGTTAGTGAAAATACCTGTCATCAAAAAATCAATGAATAGCAAATGCTGGAGGGACTGTGAGGAAAAAGGAACCCATCTCCATTGTGGGTGGGAGTGTATACTGGTGGAAACACATGGAAATCAGTATGGAGTTTCCACAAAAACCCAAAACTCACTAGGCATGTTGGTACATGCCTTTAATCTCACCATTCCTGTGAGTTAGAGGCCAGCTGAGGCTACCTAGTGAGTTCAAAGCCCAGCCTGCAATAGAGTGAGAACCTGTCTCAAAAAAACAAAAAACAGAAAAAAAACAAACAAAAAACAAACAAACCCAAAACCAAAAACATGAGGTTCCACTTGACCTAGATATTCTTCTAGGTATCTTCTTCAAAGCATTAAAGTCATCATACCACAGTGATACATGCTTACCCATGTTTATAGCAGCATAATTTATAATAGCTAAATCTTGGAAAGAACCCATATGCCCACTAACAGATAAATGAACAAAGAAAATGTGGTATTTGCATACAGTGGGGTACCACTCTGTCTTATAGAAGGAAAAACTTGAAAAATTTTTAGGTAAATGTTTGTATCTAGAGACCATAATCTTAAGTGAAATAAGTCGGTCTCACAAGTTTTCAAATCTCATTGTTTCTCTGGTGTGAGATATGCAAAGTGTAAATAAGGAGCAAATGGAGGACAGACATTTGGAGATAGGAAACACATTCAAATAGGAAGGAGAACAAGAGATGGGGAGGGAGAAAGGAAGGAAGGGAAAAGAGACTTCAAAAAAAGAGAATTGGACCAGTTGTGGTGGTGCACACCTGTTATCCCAACACTTGGGAGACTGAGGCAGGAGGATTGCTGCAAGTTTGAGGCTTGCCTGGGCTACCTAGTGAGTTCAAGACCAGCCTAAACTACACACCACACTGTGAAACCCTGTCTCAAGCAAGCAAACAAACAAACACCTAAAAAGCAGAGAGAGAGACAGAGAGAGAGAGAGAGAGAGAGAGAGAATGAGAATGAGAATGAGAATGAGAATTAAAAGAAAAATGCAAACAGATCTTTTCTAAATGTGGAAGGGAAAATAGAGTGAAGGAAGGAAAGGGGAGGAGAATGGGAAGAAAATTAAGATATGTTATGCACAGGTACAAATTCCCTATGACGAATATGATTGCTATGTAAGGCAAACATGTACCAATAAACAATAAATTAACTTCGAAAAAAGAAAGAAGGTCATTGTATACCGGTTAAGGGAACAATCCAACAGGAAGACATAACATTGTAAGTATGTATGCATTGAACGCTGCAGCACCTGACTTCATAAAACAAATATTGCTAGACATAAAATATCAAATAAACACCAACACAATCATAGTGGGTGACCTCAATACCCATTTTCACAAAGAGACAGACTAACTAAACCAAAAAAAATCAGCAAATATCAGAGATGAACTATACCACTGTACAAATGGACTTAATAGATATCTACAGAGTATTTTATCCTACTACTACAGAGTACATATTTTTGTAAGTCTCAAAGTACACAGACCTTTCTGCAAAATACATCGCATAATACTTTACAAAGCATGCTTAAATAAATGGAAAAGAATCAAAGTCACCCCATGTTTACTATCAGACTATTGTGCATTGAGACTAGAAATCAATTACAAAAGAAACCACAGAAAATGTGTGAACACCTGAAAACAACACACTCTTGAACACTGAGTGAGTTGCAGAAGAAATCAAGGAAAAATTAAACAATTTCTGGAATCAAATGAAAATGCCTGGAAAAAGCCCTAGAACCTATAGGACACAATAAAAGCAGTCTTAAGAAGGAAGTTTATTCCAGTCAATGCTGATATTAGAAAAACAGAGTAAGGTCAAGTAAATAATAATGTATACCAATAATGAACTCACTGACAAAAAATTAGTAAAATAATACCATTAATAATATTATTAAGAAAAATTAAATACTGAGAAATTAACCTAATGAAATGAAAGACCTCTACAATGAAAACTATAGTACTCTGAAATATAGAGTGAACAGGACATCAAACATTAGCCTGCCTAGATAATGGGAAGATATTTCCTATTCCTAGATAGGCAGAATGAATATTGTCAAAATCAACATATTTCCAAAGCTGATATGATTTAACATAATCCCAACCAAAATACCAATAGTGCTCCTCATAGAACTAGAGAAAACTATCTTCAGATTCATGTGGGACCAGAAGAGACTGAGAACAGCAAAAACGATCTTGGGCAACAATAGCTGACTTCACATTATATTGCAAACCTACAATGATAAAAACAATATGGTATTGGCACAAAAACAGACATAAAGATTAATGGAATACAATAGAGGATTCAGAAACAACCCCAGAACATTCAGTTACTTGATCTTTGACAAAGGGACCAAAAGCATACATTGGATAAAGACAGCCTCTTTAGCAAATGGTGCTAGCAAAACTAGCTATCCGTATGCAGAAGTTTGATGCTAGACTCGTATCTTTCACCATGTACTAAACTAAAATAAAAATTGATCAAAGATCTAAACAATAAAACAGAAACACCTAGTCTTCTGTAAGATAAAATAGGTAAGTCTCTTGAAATCGTAAGTGTAGGCAAAGACTTTCTGAACAGAAGTCCTACTGCATGTGAAATAACAGTAAGAATCAACAAATGGGATTGTATCAAATTAAAATGCTTCTGCACAGCAGAGGGAACAACCAACAAAATTGAAAGGCATCTTACGATTTGAGGAGGAAATACAAGTAGTCAATAAATGCTCGAAATAAAATGTTTGGCTTCATTGGACATTAGAGAAATGCAAATTAAAACCACTCTGAGATTTCCTCTCCCTCTAGAGAATGGCCACCATTAAAAATCAAATAATAACAAATGCTGGTGTGACTATGATGAAAAGGGAACACTTTTACATTGTTACTTGGAATGTAAACCAACACAATCATTATGTAAATTAGTGTGGAAATTTCTCAAAAAACTAAAAATAGAAATTTCATTTGATCTAGCTATTCCTTTTCTAAGAATTTTCCCAAAAGAGTTAAAGATATCATTTTACAGTGATACGGGCACAACAATGGTTGTAGCAGACAATTCATAATAGACAAATCTTGGAAGTAGCCTATGTGTCCATCAACAGATGATTGAATAAAGAAAATGTGATGTCAATACATAATGGTATATTAATCTGCTACAAAGAAGGATGAACTTGTGGTACTTCTAGGAAACTGGCTGCACCTCGAAATATTAATGTTAAAGGAAATAAATCAGACACAGAAGTTTAAATACCATGTGACTTGTCCCATTTGAGCAACCCAAAGTACAAATAAAGAGCAAAATAAAAGGTTGACGAAAGGATACAGGGAGCTAGATATTACACAAATGGAAGGGACCAAAAGACTGAGATTTGGACTGAAAGGGAAAGAGATGCAAAAATATTTAAGATGCTTCATGTACATGTACCCAGTATCCACAATGAATGTAATCATTATGTGTCACAAATGTGAACTAATGAAAAATAATAATAATGAAAATGGGGGAAGATGCCTTAGAGAAGGGAGAGGGAACAGTGTGGGGAGGAAGAGGGGAATAAAAAGAATCAAGATATGTTAAGTACAGGTGCATATTCCCCAAGATGAATGCAAATATTATGTACAGCAAACATGCACTAGTAAAAATAAATCAAAATATGAAATTCGTTTCTCTCTGTTGAAACAGTAACACAGGCTTTTCAGCTACTGCCTTGCATTCCATTCCTCCCATGACTTATGCAATATACAAATTAATAAACTTGTTTGATTTTCTCTTGTCTAATGGTCTTTGGTCAATTTTGTCTTTTCCAACTACAGATTTAAGATAATTGAAGAAAAATTGCATTTTCTCCCCTTCAGACAGACATTAACAACTGAGGTGTTGGGTTTTATGTGTCAACTTAGCTAAGGGGTCCAACTTTTGAATCAAACACAATTTAGATTTTGTTGTGAAGGTTTTACTCAATGTGGTTAACATTTCAATCAGTGGACTCTGAGTGAAGCAGCTTATTGTTCAAAACATGGGTGAATCTCATCTAGGCAGGTGAAGGTCTTTAAAAAAAAACACTGAGGTCGCCCTGGAAGAAAAAAAAAATTCTATCTCTTGTCTGTCTTCAAACTCAAGACTCAACATGAATTCCTGCTGGAATTTCTAGATGGCGAGCCTGCCCTGCAGATTTAGGGCTTGCCAACCCCTACAGTTGCGTAAGGCAATTCTGTAAAATCAGTCTCTGTCCTTGTCTTCTTCCCTGTCTTCTTCCTCTTTCTCCTCCCCATCTCCTTCTCCCTCTCCCTCTCTCTTTCTCCTCCTCTCCCTCCCTCTCTTACACACACACACACACACACACACACACACACACACACACACTGCTTCCTATTAGTTCTGTTTCTCAGGAGGATCCCACTAAAACCTCACATCCCATGTGCAGCTCATAGTTGGAAAGGGAAGAGTTTAGTTTTTTGTTTTTTTGTTTTTTATTTTAAAGAGAACAAAACAAAACAAAACAAAACAAAACAAACCAAACCAGAATAGAGTCAAACACAACATAGCATTTCAGAACAGAGCACTGCGAGCAATACAGGTTTTCAAAACATAACAACAGGAGATTAACAATGGCTACCCTAGTGTCTCCTGTTTTCTTTGAAATGGTTGTTCATACATTCACACATAATAAAGAGAGTTTAGTTTTTCCATCCTGCATTCTCTTTTCTTCATTTTGGTTGCTTTGACTCTATCTCCTTCACTGGAGACCCTCCTCAAACATTAAAAGTCTTTGACTATTCTAAACTAAGTCAGCTACAGACAAGATTACCACCTGGTGGGCTTAATTGCTGGATTTTGGGGCTAGATTTGGCCTTTTCTAGGGGAACTTTTATTTGTAAGTTGCTTGGAGTGAAGGGACTTATCAAAGAAATAAGAACATTTCCAAGAATTTAAAGGTATTAATGTAAGGATGCAAAGGTGTACTATTTGCCTCACTCATGAACTTTAAAAATATTTAAAAAACTCAAATGCAGACAAATGTTATAGATAGTTCTGGATAGGACTGAGACTCTAGACAAGGTGCTTTGTACATGACTGGCCCCTTTGCAGATTTCTAGAATAGATACCTATAAATAGGACAGCTGTCCTCTGATGATATTCACATCTTCCACTTAAGTTGTTGCCGAATCACTCCCTTAAATGTAACTATCAACAAAGGTGAATGAGAGTGTTATCAATGTTTTGCAATCTAATTTGTGTGAAATGGTATTTAATTATCTTAATTTGCATTTTTCTGCTTATTAGAAAGGTGGGGCATATTTCTACATGTTTATTTTTCAGATTTATTACTCTATAAACTGCCTATAAATATCCTTTGTCCATTTTTCATATTGACTGAGGAGCTCTTACATACTATGGATGCTAATCTTTTTGTTTATGTTTTAAACCGTTTATCCCAGTTTGTGACTTGCCTTTTCATTTTGTATTTTATGAACTTTCCTTTTTCTTCTATAAGTTGTAAATATTTTCTTGAAAGAATTACTATCTCAAGGGCTGGGGATTTAGCTCACTATCCTAAGTGCCTGTCTGGCAAGCGCAAGGTCATGAGTTTAATCCCTGGTGCTGCAAAAAAAAAAAAGAATTACTATCTCTTGATTATATATTTTTGTGTGTCATCACATGAAGTGGGGATGCAATCCCTTCTGTATGGATATGTATCATCCACTGAGTGACGAGCCCACGTTTTGCTGATTTGTAATGACATGTGTGCCTTGTACTAAGCCTTTCTATGTATCTAGGTCTGTTCTGGTCTTCATTTCGCATCATCTCATTTATCTCTTGTACATCCTTGTCACTATACACGCTCACTTCATGATTATGGTCTACCAGTGAGTCTATCATCTTATTTGTATCTTGTCTCTCCTTGAGAAAATACATTTACTTTTTATGGTCTCTGGTGAATCTATTTAGCAAGATTATCTCTTCTTTATAGTCTTTTAATCCTCACAATTGTTTAGAATTTTTTAAAGTATGAAATTTAAAATTAGCAAACCAAGTTATATGGGAAAAAAAACTGTTGGTCTTTGATTTAAACTGTGATAAATTTGGGGACTATCCCATTTTGAAATTTTTTTTT